>CM052202.1:5518612-5539573 GCA_028455805.1 Lasioglossum figueresi | reverse complement strand
CAAACATAAATCTTGCTGGAACTTTTCGGAACCAGTTCCTTTGCGATCTAATGCGATGCGCGGTCAAATTGAAAGGTAAAACTGCGAATTTATTGCGACATCGTGTAACCAGCTTTAAATGTCGGCCGTAACATCGTCGTCGTTACGACATCGTTCGCCGTGCAATAAAAGTTAGCATTCTTTATGTCGCGGCGCGTTACGCACCCCCTCGATGACCCATAGCGCGACTATTTCGTACACGGTTTATTATTATTTTTCTTTTTAAATACGACGATACAGTTTTTTATTCGGTCCCGTAAAAAAGAGAGGCCGGACCTTCGTTGAACAGCGGACTCGTTACACGGCTCGACTGTCAACGAAAAAGAGAAAAAAAAAAAAAGAGAAACAGCAAAGGGAGGAAAAAAACAGATTGTGAGAGGGGGAGGGGTAGAACGCGCGCGAGCGACAATACACCGTCCAATCTCCCCGGTATATTTTTAACACTTTGTTATATTTACGCGGCGGGTTTGCTGGTTTTATTGCACGGCGCTCCTGACGCTGATCGATTTCTAGCGCTCGGTGTAATTCATTCCCGGCTCGATCTACGCCGATCTTTATGCAAATCCACCCCGTTCCGAACAGCGCGACATTGAATCAAATACCGCGGCGCCGTTGAAAATTCCCTTGGCTGCTTCGCAGTCTGCGAAAGTTTATATTTTAGTGAAGAAAAAAGTAATTTTTCAGGAAGTTCATTGCGAATTTTTGATTTTATTCCAGAGCAAATTATAAAGGGTTAAAGGTGTCGGGCTCTTTTCTTGCTCTACCACGGTAACTCAGTTTACAAACTGCGGCCGCGATTAACTCTGGCTACCAATGCACCGTAAGCTGAGCTAAACAGCGAAGCAGGCAGAGAAGGAGAACATGGAACAGAAAGAAGTAACTTCTCCGCCTTAATATTGGCATTTCATCCCCTATTGCGCGGACGGTCTTCGTAACTTGGTAATTGGAAATAAAACTTACGGCCACATTGCTATCGTTTACCCGAGAATCACTGGCAATGGAGTCGTCTTTTTCATTTTTTTCTTGGGGGACCCATGGACTTTCTTAGGGGGTGGGAAAAAACACCAATCGTTCCCGCTAATCGGTGAACTTCGAACAGCCGCCGCCGCGCCCGGAATTTATAGAAACGACGACTGTTGCATTAGGGGATGAACTTTCCAGTTGCTTTGAACTAAACTTACCCCGACCGGAAGGCAAACTTGTTAAGGAGGGCTGTAAACTCGACTGGTGTGCGGCAGCTTCGCTTTGGGAACGGATGTGGGGCTTGGGGTGGCTCAAAAATTTCGTTGGACGCTTTGGGAATAATTACTCTGCGACATCTGATCCTGCTTTTCATCGTTTTAATTGTCCTCTGTATATTAATATACAAGAGGCAGTTGTAATATTAATGGACGAGTAGGGTCTACAGCTTAAGGTCTAACTGCGTTACGTATGAAGAACAGATTCTGTTAAACTTTCTCATGGGAATAACTTCAAAATCGTCTTTGAAGATCGTCTTCGTATCGTAGTTGACCCTTTTAACGAAGAGCGAGCTGTGACTTGATTTAATTAGAAGTTTCATAAAACATTTTAAGGGTATATAAACACTTGCATTTTTACTCTCTTCCAATATCCTAATCAAGTGACTGAACGTCCCCACATGATACAATCTTACCGCCCGGATTGTATCAATTAAATTATACTAGTTACGAGGTCCGCTAACAATTCTAGCGGCTTACCGAAATTAATTCAACCTAGTGGCACACCTTATTTCACAACAAATCACGCCGGGCCGTTGTCACGAGAATTTAACCGCGAATATGATAATGGAATTCCGACGAATCGATTGACTTGTATGGTCATCGATGACCGGGCGTTAAATGGAGAGGCCAGCTGTGGCAAATTTAAATTGATGATTCGCCGCGGGTCAATTTTTCGGTTTATTAACTTCTCATTTCCGCTCTCTCTCCCCCTCGCCTCTTTCTCTCGCCGAACGTTTTCTATCGCGCTACTTAATCGAGGGAAATGATTAATCGTCGGGAAAGTCTCTGGCGCGGGGTCGGTTCACGGTAAAAGTTGATGTTTTCCCTGTTCCAGGGGCGGAATCGAATCTGTGTAGGACCTGTATCGATTTGTCGCGTTTATTGGCCATCGGACGATCGACTCGGATTGTTCGGAAAACGGGCCAGGAACATGGAAAGAGTGAACATTAATCGTTGCCGCGATGCCACTTCGGTATATTAGCTTCCTTTCATTAGCCGGCCGCGGCGGTGATGATTAATCGTTCTCGAACACTCGATCGGTAATTAATTGGTAGGCTGAACCCATCGACATCACTCGTTATTGGGAACCACTCGTTAAACGGTTGCTGAAGCTGCCGTTGCAGAAATCTCGGAAATGGTCTTCCAAGTATATACTATAATCATTCTAAGAAGTTTCTTATCTTCTATTTGCATCGTTCAAGTTTGACCATTGTTTCACTGCTTCTCTGTAACCAAACAATGTATGAATATCTAGAATGTACTACAATGTACTAGAATGTACTCGAATGTACGAGAATATACTAAAATATACCAGAATATACCAGAATATACTTCTCTGTAACCGAACAATCTATGAATATCTAGAATGTACTAGAATGTACTAAAATGTACTAGAATGTATAAGAATATACTAAAATATACCAGAATGTACCAGAATATACTTCTCTGTAACCAAACAATGTATGAATATCTAGAATGTACCAGAATGTACTAGAATGTACTAGGATGTATAGAATGTACACGAATATACTAAAATATACCAGAATATACGAGAATATACTTCTCTGTAACCAAACAATGTATGAATATCTAGAATGTACCAGAATGTACTAGAATGCATAGAATGTACAAGAATATACGAGAATATATTTCTCTGTAACCAAACAATGTATGAATATCTAGAATGTACTAGAATGTACTAGAATGTACAAGAATATACTAAAATATACCAGAATATACCAGAATATACTTCTCTGTAACCAAGCAATGTATGAATATCTAGAATGTACTGGAATATACAAGAATATACAAGAATATACTAAAATGTATCAGAATGTACAGAATATACCAGAATATAACAAAATCCGATAATTTTCTACCCAACGAGTCAGCTTATTTTTTATCTTAGCCAAATATTTTGCTTCAAGTTTGATCGGTTCTTTCACTCGATTTCCACCAAATCGTAAATATAGAATCGTGTCATGGTGACCGCAACATATAATTTCTTGACATGCTGTACATTTTTGAAAGAATTTTCAGGTCGTACACACTATGTGTGTGTGCTCGACACAACCGCGTTCCAAAGTGTTGAATTCTACCGACAGTGTGTGTTCTAGGAGAGAGTGGCGCGTTTAAGGGTACAAAGGAGCGTCGAAATGTTTATTGGTGCGCTTTATCGACTTCGCTATCTTTATCGAGGTATTATGAATAGATAGCGAGGGCTATAAATACAAGAAGTTCGGGAACGTTCGTGGAAGAAGAGTTCTTAGAAAAGTATGATATCTCCTCTCGAAGATTCCTCAAGAGCCCCGCCCCGGCACGGTTTCATTCGCTGCCATTCCTCTATATAGATCCGCCATCGAATTGTGACACTCGTGTTTTTATTGGCTCTCGGAGACGTCAACCTATCGTCATTCCATACGGGCACGTCCGTGATTACGGGGAAACATCCTCGGGCGAGGAAAGATCCTTTCACTGCCTCAGATTTCCGTAAAAGCGCACGTACCCTCGCTCCATTACGATCCTCCTACCCTACGCTTCGCGAAATTTATCGGCGAAAAAAGCAACCTTATGAAACCGCCTGTAGACCGACACGCGCGGCTGCTTTGCTCTACAATATTCAAACGGTATTCTACCCCCGGGATTTCTAAGGACGTTCATTTTATTAGCCGAGCTACGTTCTACTTTCAGGATTTCGAACTTAAGAACTTTCAACCCCTTTTTCCACGGATTCAACGGAACTTTATTCCGAGATTTCGATACACCGGAGTTTCCACAGTGAATTTATGTATGATAGAGACATTCGAAGTCCTCCCCTCTCCGATTATCTACATGTTATCGATAATTTTGTTTACCAATAAAACTTTTATCGATATCGCGAGCAAATATCGATAACGAAAATTATGCGTATTTATGATATGTTGCCAATTCATAAATTTTAGAATGAGATTTATTACATTTTTCGGGTATATACATTTATATTTGTTATTATTCGTACAGATTTGTGTAAAAATCTTTATTCTGAGATTTCGATATACCGGAATTTCCACAGTGAATTTATGTCTGACAGAGACATTCGAATTCTTCTCCTCTCCTATTATCGATATGTTATCGTTGCGAATTAATGATATGTTGCCAGTTGATAAATTTTAGAATGAGATTTATTACATTTTCGGCCATATACATTTTTGTTTGTTATTATTCGTACAGATTTTTGATAAAAAATGTTTAATTTCTTGTTAAACTTATTAACTGTATTGTTAAATTTCATTTTCTGTGAATAATTACCTATATATATATATATATAAATTAGTAACCGAATTTAGAGAAATGCTGAATTTTGGCCATTTGTCCGCACACTGTGCGGAGCAACAATTAATTATTCCCCAGTGGATGGGACGGAAAGAAGAGGCCAACGACCACTGTTAAACACAGTCTGCTCCTGCAGGCGACGTTTTAATCGTTCGACGACCGTTCAGTTTTTCTATGCGTAACAGAGGATCCATCTTAAGAGCATAAAAGGGTTCGGAACAGCGGAGGAGGGTAGTCGCAGCTTTGCGAATGTTTGCGTAGGATTTGCGCTCGAAAAGGTTTTATTGGTTCAGCCCGTGAAGCACCTGTCAGTCGCTCGAACACAGTCGTAATAAGAGCACCAATCGAGGACTCTCCTTCTGAAACAGATCTTGTCATCCACAGGTTTCGCCTTTTTTCCTTTTCCAAAAGGACTCGTCGAGACCGCTTTCGAGATGCTCATGTTTGAACTTCCTCTTTACAGTGTCTCAGTGTAGTGTATAGGGTTGAAGTGCGGACGTGATGTGTGTGCGTATGTGTGCGTGTTGGCAGACAACCCTATATATTACTGAATTTGTAATAACAGAGAATCGAAAATAACAGTAGAGTGGTAGAATTACGATCGCCAACGTATCGCAAGAAGAAGATCAGATCGAAACGAACGGGCCTGGCAAAACAACACGTCTGTAACCATCGATTGTTTATACGCATGTCCTTCCGGCTATTCCTTCAAGTATTTTAAAAAAAGATCGAACATAGATATTAAAAAATCAAAAAGATTGCCGAATGCTTAAGGGTCGATTTCACACCCTTAACACCAGATTTACGGGACGCGTCAAAATGACGGGTTTTAATATTCTTAATTAGCGATTATTAAGATTGTAAAAGTGCTTTCCTGAGGAATTATTTACCAAATTTATTTCTTTGGGTATATATTATTGGAAAAATAGCCAAAAATTTGGATAGACACATGCTTGTTATGCTTATAAAGTAATGTGAAATAGTTGTTTCTACAGCTCCGCAAACCTAGTGTTAAGGGGGTGTTCTCGTTTCCAACGATCCGAAAATCAATTTTATCTCATTCTCTTCAAACGGAAGTGTTCTCAGCGAATAGCAAAATTGAACCAGTGAAATTACCTAATATTGGTAAAATGTTTCAAGTAAATTTGTACGAATTTGGATAGCAAAAGGATCGCTTGACATGTCTGCAGCTTTCCGTCTCTCTTTCTCTCTGAGTCTCTTCTGTCGGTCTTTGTCGCTTCCGTTTTTCGAAAGTAGCCCCGGCTATTTTCATCGTGAGACAAGAGCTTCTAAATTCTTTCCGATATTTCATTACGCTCCACTTTGAAATTTACCGTTCATTACCCGGCCCGCCTTTTACCCGATCGCTTCTCCATGCTAGAATTTCATCGGATACATTTTTCTTCCTCTCTCGATCCCCGATGGAACGTCCACTTTAGGTCTGCTGCGACATACACTGGCTCGTTACATCCGTCGTGTGTTCCTCTTCCTCTGCAGAGTCTCTTTCATCTTGAATTCCGTTTTAATTGGCTTTATGGATTGATGAGGAAAGCACGTGTGTGGAACGTGCAGGTCAGAAGACCATGCCCAGACCTATATGGTTTTCATTTGGCCGAGGAGACTGCTGCACACACAGGACCTGCAACCTAATTATTATTGGATCTGATCTCGTTTCCACGCAAGACGTATTTTATGTCTGTTCTCGATAATTAGTACGACTGAAATTTCTCCAATCGCCAATTTCTGTTTGAAAATTATTGGTGAAATATCACAATAATGGAATGCTCGTAATCATTATTTATAGGTTCATTCCTTCATCGATCAATTTACATTTTTATTGTATTCATTTATTCTCAAGACCAAAACAATTTTTGTGTTCTAATATTGAAGCGACCAAGTACCAATCCACTGTGAAAGGACGAAGAGTTCTCTTTGTTAAACGTTTGCCAACATATTCCTCACAACTTTCAATGAAATTAAGATAAACGACCTACGAATAATAATTCTTTTTAAACATTTTCAACACTGAAGATATTCGTGCGATTTTCAACAGCAGGGTTCAGTAGAACGAACCATGGTATATTGATAGTGCCAACACATTCTTGACGGTTCTCAGTGAAATTAGGATAAATGACCCACGAATAATAATTCTTTTTAAATACACTAAACGACGAAGATATTTCAAGTAGAGCAAAGGGTTAAGTAAAACGAAGCATGCTAAACTGATAAGAAAAACCTGGGAAAAATTTCGAACGGTCGTCAGTGCGCAACAGAATGGGATGCCTTTAGTGCCATCAAGAAAATAGTGTGAGCCACGCAGCGCACTTTCTCGGCCCCGGTAAATCATGAAATTTTCGATACGGTCCACGGTTGAAAAGAAACTTTCGATTCCGGGACCGGTAAAAGCTGCTCCCATAAACGGGCTCTTTTCACGCCACTCATAAATTCGACTATTATCGAAAATCCCTTCGGCTTCGTGCCTCGCAACGGCATATGCGCGAGACGCGTCGGAAGCATCGCGCGCACGCTGCCAAAAAGGAACGCTTTATGTTGTTCGACGTTTATAACCCCGGCTATAATCGTATTAAACTGCGACGACAGCTTTGTGCGTTTCAACGGGGTCGAAAATTGATATATCATTGCGGAACGAGCCGGCGCGGCGCGTTTCGCCGTTCATTTCGCTCGTTGTTCAACGGTAGCGTGTACGAACAGTCGCCTCGACGCTCGTTCCGTGCGACCGTTACTCTTTGTTAATTAAATACAGCACAGGTTTTTCTTTTTGTCAATTATTCAACCGGAGCCGATTATGATAAATCGATTAGCTGTTATTGAATTTCGGCGTGCTTCCCAATGATCTAGAGTTCGCCGAACTTCGAATTTACGACCCCGGTCGTACACGATGTTCAAATCTGCGATCAGCTGACGGCAACGAATAAAACGAGACCCAAAAAGGTTGTTTAACCCTTCGTATATGATTTTTTTCATTTTATGGATACGAAATCGATGTAATACCTCGCACAATACTTAAATGCGTAGTAATTGATTACATACCAACGTATTTAATTAATAAACAATAAAATGTGTCTTCGGCGCACCGTTCGATCTCACCCAACAATTTACTTAACCCGCAATTTCGTGAAATGTAATTCTAGTAACGCCAGCTCAAAAATTTTTCCTCGAAAATCCATTTTCCAATGTAAAGTCGGACAATGTAGTTGATTAAAAAGTCAAATCTATTAGATTTAACACGCAAGTGCGTGTTGCTCGGCGAAGAAGAGTGAATGTCATCAAAATATTTCTTAAAAGTATTTATACAAGGTGCTATGTTAGTTTTGATTGTCGGTGGGTCATCAGATGTGTTTTTGAACGTTGATTGTCTTGCCAGTGTACGACCAATCGGCACGGTTTAAACATGTCGGATTCTCTGTCCAGGGGTCTGGAAATTATAAAGTTAAAGTCGAAGCAAGTAGGTAGTGTTTTACAAGCATTTTAAGTCAGTAGTTTACGAATATAAAGGTCGTGATCACAGTTAATTTTCACAGAAGTGAAGTAATTCCTGAGGAAGATCCGAATTAGGATCGAAACGTTTAAGAAAAATTTTTGAGGGTTAAGTAAATTGTTGGGTGAGATCGAACGGTGCGCCGAAAACACATTTTATTGTTTATTAACGTAAAAACACGATCGAGAAACAACAAATATTTTTCAACGTATGTAATAATGTAAACAATATTGTGAATGGTGATACAGATATTTTCAGTGAAAACTCCGAGCCAGCACCCGACTGCTAAGGGTTAAAATTAGTATCAATGAAGGAGCCGTCTTTCGAGGAACATTTTATCGAAGTCGTTGGTAAGAAAATTGAAAAAAAATTCTCAAAGGGTTACGAAGTTCGAAAGTTCTCGATCGGACGGGCAATATCCGAGTAAAGTTGCCGGGGGTCGCTTAATAATTTCCAGGTAGCATCCGGTGCGAGGTTCGCGACTGTAAAAAGGAGACTGGAGCGAGGAGAGGAGGTGAACGCGGAAAAGTTTTCGGACGCGACGATCGCCCCGGAGAACGATTTTTCTGCTCGTCCTGCTCACGGGATAGTGGTATCCTCGACTCGGGTCCCCCAGCACATAAATTATCAGCAGCTCGCTACGAATAATCTGTTTACAGGCTGGCTCGCCTTGTACCGTAACGACCGGCATTTTTAAACCGTCTCCGGTCGGCCCTTTGTCTCCTGTCCTCCCGCGCGTTTCCGGCACGCGGCGAACCGGTCCCGGACTATCTCGGTCGAACCGGAAGCGATAACAGACGACAGGCCAGCTCCGAGGAGTTTCGTCGTGGCTCGTTGAATCGGGGACGAAGTCGTTAATTATCGGACGCTTTTGCAGCCTCGCGATTAACGGCCGAATCCTTACTCCGAAAAAAAAGATATCCAGTTCTCATCGTTTAACAAAAAAAGAAACCCAAATGAAACTCACCAACCCTAAACTTACATCTTTATGTCTTACATCGTTATGTATGTTTCACTCAAGGGACCAGAAAAGTTCAACTTTTCTGAATGTAACGTTATACAATTTAATTGAATCGGGGACGAAGTCGTTAATTATCGGACGCTTTTGCAGCCTCGCGATTAACGGCCGAATCCATACTCCGAATAAAAGATGTCCAGTTCTCATCGTTGCGCAAAAAAAGAAACCCAAATGAAACTCACCAACCCTAAACTTACATCTTTATGTCTTACATCGTTATATATGTTTCACTCAAAGGACCAGAAATGTTCAACTTTTCCGAATGTAACATTATACAATTTAATTGAATCGGTGACGAAGTCGTTAATTAACGGACGCTTTTGCAGCCTCGCGATTAAAAAGATATCCAGTTCTCATTGTTTCGCAAAAAAAAGAAACCCAAATGAAACTCACCAACCCTAAACTTACATCTTTATGTCTAACATCGTTATGTATGTTTCACTCAAGGGACCAGAAATGTTCAACTTTTCTGAATGTAACATTATACAATTTAATTGAATCGGGGACGAAGTCGTTAATTAACGGACGCTTTTGCAGCCTCGCGATTAAAAAGATATCCAGTTCTCATCGTTTCGCAAAAAAAGAAACCCAAATGAAACTCACATCTTTATGTCTTACATCATTATGTATAGACCAAAAATTTTCAACTTTTCTGAATGCAACGTTATACAATTCAATTTAATCGGGGACGAAGTCGTTAATTATCGGACGCTTTTGCAGCCTCGCGATTAACGGCCGAATCCTTACTCCGAAAAAAGATGTCCAGTTCTCATCGTTTCGCCAGAAAAAGAAACCCAAATGAAACTCACCAACCCTAAACTTACATCTTTATGTCTACCATCGTTATGTATGTTTCACTCAAGAGACCAGAAATTTTCAACTTTTCTGAATGTAACGTTATACAATCCAATTGAATCGGTGACGAAGTCGTTAATTATCGGACGCTTTTGCGGTCTCGCGATTAACGGCCGAATCCTTACTCCGAAGAAAAAGATATCCAGTTCTCATCGTTTCGCAAGAAACAGAAACCCAAATGAAACTCACCAACCCTAAACTTACATCGTTATGTATGTTTCACTCAAGGGACCAAAAATTTTCAACTTTTCTGAACGTAACATTATACAATTCGACGAAAAAATGATGAAACTTGAAATTCTAGTGCGAGAAATCCAATACCTAAAGGTGGGATTTCCTAAGCGTCGTAACTTTCTCCTGTGCATCTGCACACTCTTTGTGTTCGCGATGAATTGAGTATAAAAGACCCCGGGATTGCAAAACGCTGCGTCCAGACGCGCTTAGGAGACTCTACCTTAACCTAGAACTAGCGGATCCTTCCCTATGTCAGAAAACCGATATGGCAGCGTTCTAGCCTGTCAAACGCGCTAGAAATGGAGCAACTTTACTCGCGTAGAAATTTAAATGCGTGAACTCCGCGCAGTGAAACTTGGACTCTTCGAACTAGAGTTTAAAGTTCCATAACTTTTTTGTCGAATTGTATAATACTACATTGAGAGAAGTTGAAAATCTCTCCGAGTGAAAGTTCCGCCGAATTTTACGTCGAAGGAACACTGTATTCCACCGAAAACAGAAGCCGCAAGAGACAACTCTAACGCAACCCTCTTCTCTGCAGCGTCCACTTGATTTATTTAAGAAGCTGTTCACAGTCCGCCAAAGTTAAGTCACATTAAGTCGCGATTCCTTTGACCGGCAACAATCTTCGGTATTCCGTTTGTCGCACGATGTTTTCAGCTTAAACTGGTCCTGTAGTCGTTGTGCAGGTTGCACACGGTTTTCGGAAAGGCTGGCCGATCGCCGAGGGCTTGAATATTTGATGGCCCCCGATTACGGTGTATCGTTACGCGAGGATACCATCGATTAATTTTGCGGCTAACTGAGGGGATAATGGGGGTGTCATGAGAAGCAGACGCCCCTGCGCTCGAGGGACCAAGAAGCCCGCGGTACTTTGTCAATTCTGTCGGCTGGTAGAGGGCTAAATTGGTGGCCTCGTAGCTCCGAGAGGGTTGCCAACCCTCGATGCAACCGTTTAACGTTTTTCCAACCCCCGGACGTAGCGAGAAATTAAATCAACGGGCGAAGACAAGCCTTATTACCCGCCCCCTGTCTGCTGAACGGCTGTACGACCACTCGCTATGAAAAGTATACGGCCCTGGTCGCTTAAACCTAGCACGGTAAACGTTGAGTCAAATCTGACCCGGAATTGCAAGCTTTCTATTCAAATTCTAATTATTTAGCAGGTTTTTACGGTATTGCATTTGACGCAGTCGATCAATTCTGAATTCTTCCGCATGCACGTGTATTATATTTATCGCTCAGGGATCACACTGTCCATTACACGGCTAGTTGAAACAGATACCGTCCGTGTAATTAATTCAAATGCGCAATTAGAATTTCAAACCGTTCGAGCAACAAGAAATTTTTCATAAATATAATTGACCGCTACTTGCTAAATTCGCTAAATTGCACTGAAATTACATTAGCAGAAATTAATTCTCTCGCGAGTAATTATTTTGGCGATCACGCAAGCCGTTCGCCGATATTCATTTCGACGAGTTCGAGTACCCTTCGATGGTTCCGATCAATCGCGAAACGACTCGGTTACCTTCTTTTCTTGGTTTCTTGATCGTTGAGAACGGAATCTAGGTTATCCTGAAACACGCGTAACGAGCGTGCTTCTTTTGACGAGAACAATTATCGTAACCAGCCTTTTATTCTTCCACAAAAAGATCGTTAACCACTGCCACAATTTTTGGTAAATAATTGAACAAAAATTTGTGCTGGTACTTCAAACATGTGGAAATAGATATGCAAAATTTCAGATTGATAGACTCAATCCTTTTCTTATAATTAATTCCTAAAGATACACACATCGCACATTCAACTTAATTGTTCTGCGTATGTGTGTCACACAAATGTTTTCCCAACGAAATCCGATTTTATGAACAATTTGTTTGGATTCTCAAGGATGTAAAAATATTATTTTTTCGAATGAAGGAATTACCTCGTCATCGTCGCTTACCTGACTGGACAACATTGAGCGATGAACAGTGGGACGAACTCGCATAATTACGCTCGAGGATCGTGTCGGGTGCGGCTCGAAAAACTTTCAAGAAATGTTTACGATACTTCTTCGGTTCGTCTGCGGGTGCTATGGCAGATTATTTATGAGAAACCCGATCGAGATGTCGCTGCGGACCGATTTATCATCGCGGCGGCTTTCACGACAATGACTATGCGGAAAGTTGAGGAAGTCAATAAATATTTAACGCGTTCGAGTTCCCAGAGCCCCGTGGCTGCTTTTTCTTCCTTTTCTCTGGTATTCATGGCGCGGAGGATCAATTATTTTCTGCGAATTTTTGACAACGCCCTCTCAACCATCTGCTTAACCATCTAGAAAATTGCTGTGCAAAACGGAACACGCCTGGCGAAACAATTCGAAAAGAAACGTGTTTTTATATGTTAATACTCATAACCAGACTCCGGATGTGTGTTCACGCAAAATAGAAAGTTTGTGCATCAATTGCAAAATATAAATTTATATTCTCCATCAGTAATTTTAATGTGGCGATAACAATATATAATATTAATACTCTTAAAGTCTATTAATATTTTCACTGTTTTAAATTGCACTTGCTCATTTTCGTTGTAAATGCATAAAATCCGGAGTCTAGTTATAACTAAAAAATGTTTGCATTGATTGCAAGGCACAGGGGCGAAATAAAAATTTCCTTCTTCTTTTAATTATCTGATTAAGCTGAAACCGATACGGTGATGTCTTTAAATCTTTTTAATATGTCCACTGCTTTAAATAGCGCGCACCAATTTTCTCACAAACGCATGAAATCCGCTTTCTAGTTACAACAGACTACAGTAAAGCTGTAAAGAAAAAGCTGTACTACCGTAGTTCAGACCTGCAGCATTTGAAACTGAATTGAACGATCCCAGACGACTCCTCCACCCTTCGATACTAATCAATCTGCACCGTTCTGTAACGAAGCACCTTAGAACGGTCCCGATACTACTTAAGGAAGAACCGAGTGGAAGAGCGTCTGACTACTCACAGTTCGTCACCACTAATTGCGCATAATCGGCCGGACGAAATGAAACACCCTTAACGAGGACGAGGGACGGGGACTTCATCGTTCCGCGACAGACACTTAACGAAGAAGAGCTTCGTATCTTCCTGCAGTATTCTATCCACGAATTTGCAACCCGTCTGCCATAGGCAAACGCTAGAATAAATCCCGGAGTATAATTCCTGCCGTTGACCGAACTCGAATACCAGAAGTGGAGGATGCCGGCGACGTTTCAGCTTCTGCTGTCCGGGGATTTTATCCGGCTAATGAATCATGGATACTACACTTACAGATCCTCTACCTTCCTATCTCTCTCGCTCTGTATTCGTGATCGGCATCGTGACGCGTTACGGAATGCAAATTCCACAGGTTTCGTAGATAGCTCTTTCGGAATCTTCCGGGAAGCGAACTTTGATCGTTCCGGCTTGCTGCATCGGAACGTCCGTGACTTATGTATAGAGATCGCCATTTTCTTGAGTGCGCGATCGAAGATCGAGTCTGCCAGCTCTCCGTAGAGGGATCTAGTCGAATGGGCTCAGGCTTTGATACGCTCTACGACATGTTCTCAATAATATTCTTACTTTAATACTATCGATACTAATACTTCTCTGTATATATAGGGGAAGAGACGTTATTGGTGGGTTATGAGACGGGTATTGTTTTTGGTCTGTAATTTTTTGCTCGATGAAGATATCAAAGAGTTTTATGTACCGTTGGAAAGGTGAAGGAAATACGCAACTTTTATATGTAAAATGTTTCGTGATTTGATCAACAAGTAATATTTTATGGCCAATTTTCCGAGGACATGTTTTTTGGCTTCCTGAAAAAAGTGGTTGGGTTGCGAGACACTCGGAAGAATCAACTAGAAGTGGTAAAATACAAAGTAAAACCCATGTAACTTTATGCAAAAATGAAGTTTTATTTATTTTAATGACATTAAGTGACCAAAGGAGCTAAAAAGAATGGCAACCGATTGAAAAAAAGTAAAGAATGGAGAAGAAAAGTAAAAAAAAAATATAATGAATGGAAGGATTCAATAATGATCTTCCTCTTCGTTATCCAAGTCGCTGTCACAATGTTTGCATGTGAAAAACGAACGTCTGCCCATATCGGCACACTTCAAATGAACAGGGCGCTGGCATGTGTTGCATTTGATAGAGTTGGCAGCGGTCAATTTTTTCGGCAAAAACCTTAAACAGTTCTCTCAAAAATAGCTTTGTCTAGTCACGCACACCATAAATTGAGTTCAGCTGTATTTTTACGCTTAGATAATTTCGAGGACTCGAGTTTCCTCGACTGGTCCTTACAATGACTATAAATTTATGTCTGTCCCCTACTTTAATACTGTTATTATTATTATTTATTTGCAGTTCATTTCGATGGAATTTGTAAAAAGGCAAAGTTAACGTTGACATTAGAACGAGAGACAATAGCATGAAATTATAACAGTTCGTATAGATCGATGGATTTAAAGAAGAGGAGGACGGTCCCGATGTTGTCTTCGTTTAGATTCGACTTGAGGTAATTTTCAATCGAGAATCTGGATCGTTCCAGAAATTATAAAACATCTCGTGAAGTATTGACATTTCGGTGGTCTTGGGTTAGCACTTTTATACGTAGGATAATAAAAGGGATTGATTGGTTTATCGATGAAATTAGGTTGCATTAAATAAAGTGCAATCTCATCGGTGCATCCGCATAAACAATAAGGTCATAGAAAGTTAGGAAGTTTTATGACATATGATTTCTTCCTCTATGAGTGACTGGTCCCAGTTCCCGGAATCACGCATCTCGTATCTCGAGGTCATGAAAATCGTTGAGCTGTACTCATTTCCGTACAATTACCAAGAAATTCTGAAAAGATTCCAGATAAATGCTGAAAGTTGTTTTCTCACATGGGCCTAGAAAATTGAAAGAATTTCAAGTTCGTCAAGAACGATAGCGAGCGTTATTGGCTCGTTGATACCGCGTAAACTGCAGGCAAACCGTTCGGAAGCGAGCCGTTTGGTCTGGTTCTCGCATTTCAAAGCGCACAGTCGTAAAATAATAGTGCAGCGAGCGTCTTTGTGCGGAGAAGAGGAAGTAGGAAGCAGCGACGCGTCGCTCGTCGGACGACAAAGATTGTAAGGGACCGGGGAGTATTTCAATCACAATAAAATATTCCATGCATATTCAATAAGGCGACTACGTTCGAGACACTTTAAAGTTGCTCCGTTAACCAACAAGTTCTCCGGATCGGGCGTCTTCGCTCGGTGAATTATTAAAGCTCGCGCGAAAAGGATACAGAGCAAGAGAGTAAGAGAGGGCTGCACCTATTCCAGGTTTCCAGGAGCCGGGATAACGAAATCCGGCATCGGGTCCCCCCCTTCGTTCGGCCATCGATCCCATTTCTGGAATGGTAGCCAGATTATCCGGCCGAATGGCCCGCCAGACACATCATCATCGGCGGCGGCTTCTTTGTCTCCGGACGATTCTCCCGATGGGAATTAGGTACCGCTGTCTTCTCGGCGGGATGCTAGCGAAAACGGGTGAGCAAGGACAGAGTTAGTAGATCCTGAACGAGGAATAGAGAGAACGACAGAGAGAATAGTAGAGCGATGAGAGCCCTTCCCTCGGGATGAACCGAGACAAGACCACTCGACCGAATCGACGGAGGAGGCAGAAGGGGACGGGGGAAAAGAGCTGTCACGGCGTCTTTGGGCTGAACAAGGAAGAGCATTTCGAGTAATTATAACCCCTTCCGGCGGCTCTTTTATTCCCCGCCGAGCCCAGAACCGCATTATTTGCAATCCCTACCCGCCGCGACGATAACTTTTATTGTCCCGGCGAGTACGATTTTACACTCCTTTTCATCATCGTTTCAGAAATCGCCGGAATTCATACTCCCCTCCCATCCCCCTAGGATAATTGCACCCTAGAAAATCGGAGGAATTGTTTTCCCTGGAATTTTCGACCGTAATTGATTGGGTCCTGCCCAATCAGCTTCTCGCAGCGGGGAAACGCGACTAGAGCAAACTGTTCTTGGCTGCAACAGGAAATTGTTGTCCTTAAGGTCTATTTTATTAAAATTTATGGCCGACGTTGCAATGAGCTACAAACGTTTAAAGATGGTAAAAATTACAATTTCTCACGATTTTCGGCCTCTAACTGCAATAAATGTAAGGATTCGTACATCTCTCAAGGTTGTCGCTTTTTCCGCGTCAACCGATTTCGATGAAACATACAAAAAGTTGTAAAATACAACTTCTCGTATTTTCTATAGAATTCCGACCAGTTGCAATTTTTGGAAAAATTTCTTTTCTCAAGCGAGTTCAAACCGTATAGTCCAATATTTAAAAACTTATGTTTTTTCAGATAATCCGAATGTTAATGGAAGTCGCTGTACATCTCGACATTCATTCAATTAACAATTTCAAATAATCAGACAAATTGTTATTCGCTGTTCTCGATTCGATTGCAAGGTTAACTTTTGCCTCGCACTGTACGACATCAGAGCTCGGTGGCCTGCGACGAAGTGAACGTAAAAGGTGAAGGGGAGGGTGGAGAGGATAGCGGAAAGCTAGCCTTTCCCTGCAACCCCGAAACACCGGAATTGCGTTTCTCCAGGTAACAAACCAAACGACACCAATCCCCGGGATCCGCGCGGCAAATGCAATTTCTGCTCGAAAACGGGGATCGCCTTCGATACTAATCAGCTTTTGATGCTTTCGTCGGTCGGTGGCGCACGTGCGCCGACGCTGTCGACGACGCCCACGCTTCTCCACGTCCGTGATCCCACACGCGAACAGGGAGGCGAGAGTAACCTTATTCGGGAAAGAAAAGCTGCAGAGCGCATAGGGAAAATTGAGTTTCGAGTGGCGTCACGTGGACTGCACGCTTCTTCTCGGGGACACTTTTACCCGGCGTTCACTCCTTCCCGGCAGCCTCGATTTTTCCACATCCTTTCGCCTTTCTCCACCGAAGATGGAAGTTCGGCGATCTTAAGCGGAGGATTTTTTATTTTCAAAAAATCAATTCCTTCAATTTTTGCATATCCAAGCTTTTCCCCAGCAGCATTACGTGGTGACTAACTGGGTGGAAAACCGTACTTGTGTATAAATAGTTTAATGAACAATAATGCCATTCGAACTGTATTTTGTAACACAATTTAAATTACGTCCATCTGTATAGACCCCACTTAGAGGTATCTGTCTCTTTCTCTCTGGGTAAGCTTAAATAAAAAGAAACACTTACGATTATAATAAGGAACATCGTTACAATTTCATTCTTACACGTGGCCGGCGTGCATCGTGCATCGCGCAATAAACACTAATCCTAGACACAGCCTCTACATATACACAGAACTCTACATATATATCTCTCGTATACAATACAATCAGTCACCACTCACACATTCATGGCTCTTCTTAACGAAAACGAATTTTTAAAGTGAAAACTTCTCGAGGTGCATAAGCGTACACAATTGCTGACCAGCGAATCAGTCTGATCCGTCACGCTCCGAGGTGAAACGCTATTCTACTATTGTCCAATCGCCATAGAAGTTTTCACTTCGGTCGTGCGGTTTTATACGCACAGTATTGGTCCGTTTTTAAGTGCCATTTTTAAATGTACTTTACAAACAAATTAAGGTATCCAACATCTGATTTAACGTGTCATACGGTTAGGCTTATACTCCAGACTTCGTCTGGGTCAGTGTCTAAAATTTTGCAAGAACTAGGTCCTCCGACAGTTTCATTAAATAAGTGTACGAAGGGATAAAAAGTCGGATTGCTCGAGTCGTGTTTTATGCGTGGGAACAGAAGCGACGGAATTTCCTGGGACAGATCAATGGCCATCCGTCTCACGATTCCCACCAGACGGTAGTTCAGACAGGTGCACACGGTGTCGGAATTGCGACGAGCAAGAAATTTTATATTGGCCCGCGTCGGTGCCTTATGGGAGTTACATTTTTATAGGGCGCCTGTTCCCGAACACAATTTCGCGTTGCGCGACGCAAACGCGAAAGGCATCTCAGGACTGCTCCTCCGCTCCGGCGAGTTATAATACCAGCAGGAAACGAGAATCGTATTGTCTCAACGTGCCGTGGCATTTCGTTTGTCTGAGAAAGCGAGAGAGAGAGAGAGAGAGAGCTCTGTTCTGTTTCTGTCGTCACAGAGTTAATTATTCGGAAGCGATGCGAGACGATTCCGTTTCACAACGTTAACCGTTTTATTCTCTGGCGTGAAGTTTCGCTCGTTCCGACGCAAGAACCGGAACACGCAAACTTTTTCCCTACGATCACTATCGAAAGTGCAAGTTACCGGAGCTTAATACAGACACGCGAAGTTGAACAAGTTTCGCGCGCTTCTTCCCCGAACATTCTATTTTCCGAGGTACCACTTTCGGAAATCCTTCACCGACGGGATCGAAAACTGCGAGATCAAATTTCGGGGATTTTCTCGCGAATACTTTCCACTAGACTTCATTGTATAGTTCATTGTTTTTTATTGAACCTTATCTAATTTGAACAGCTCGATCAATATTTCTTTTCTACAATCTCGTTGCATGTTTATCGCCGCGGTAGGTATGATAATTCACATTAATTCATTATTAACTCGAATAAAGAAGAGCATGGCGATTTTATGTACATTGTTCGTATCGAAAATTTTTCCGTGACGTATTTTATTTCGCAGAGAGAGAGAGAGATTCTTTTTAATGAGCCATTAAACATTTATACAGAGGATGCAATGTATTGCATTTAATAAAAGTCTAGATATTCCGCGAGCTTCCTCGTAACGATTTACTAAATAAATCTCTGTAAAACCGCGGACATTGTACATCGTGGTTTCAATAGAATTTAACAAAATATCGAACAACCGCGGTGAGTATCCAGCGCATTTACTAGATTTCTATAAAATCAAGGACATTGTTTGCCACATTCTGCGCCCGAGCATCTTATAAAGAGGATCGAGTCGCGTTTAATAAAATATCGAATTTCCCCGACCGGTATGCGTTTAATAAATGTCTTCGTCATCAGGAGCGTTCCTTTGTGTGGTATCGTTTGTTTGTGCTTTGAACCTTACGGATAAAACGGAAATCGCGTATAATAAATTATTATAATTCCGGTCGGCGGGTCAGATGTCGTCAACGAACGGACAGATGAATAATTATGAGTAGACTGCGGATTTTATACATTTATGACAAAAATGGGCACGTACAGTTTAAAGCTGCGGACATGTTAAAAATATTTAAAAGTGCGTCAATTTTCATTCAATCAGTTTCAGTTTAATAGGATCATTGAAACAAGAATACAATTTTTATTTGTCTCCAGTGTCCTGCAATCGATACAAACATGTTTTATTTTGCATAAAGATCCGCAGTTTAGCCGCGCGTTTCGAACATCGTATGGGATGATGCATTTAATAAATGTTTTCGTCATTAGTTCCGTTCCTTTGTGTTGTATTGTTTGTTTGTACCTTATACATAAAATGGAAATCGCGTATAATAAATTATTATAATTCCGGTCGGCGGATCAGATGTCGTCAACGAACGGACAGATGAATAATTATGAGTAGACTGCGGATTTTATACATTTATGACGAAAATGGGCACGTACAAAGCTGTGGACATGTTAAAAATATTTAAGGGCGTCAATTTTCATTCAATCAGTTCCAGTTTAATAGGATCATTAAAAGGAGAATGCAATTTTTATTTGTCTACCGTGTCCCGCAATCGAAGCAAACATTTTTTATTTCGCATAAACATCCGCAGTTTAATTATGCGCATCGAACATCGTATGCGATGATGCATTTAATAAATGTTTTCGTCATCAGGAGCGTTCCTTTTGTGTGGTATCGTTTGTTTGTACCTTACGGATAAAATGGAAATCGCGTATAATAAATTATTATTATTCGTCGGCGGATCAGATGTCGTCAACGAGCGGACAGCTGAATGATTATGAATGATTATGAATAATTATGAGCATTGTCTGTTCGGCGAACGAAGTCGCGGAAAATGCGGGAAAACAGAAACCGTAGAGAGACGCTGGTTTCGAACATCGGCGTTTTGTCCCGGGATTCCGTGCATCACTTATCTGTCGGTATTTGCGCGTGGGAATCACGGTCGAGGAAACGCTTTATGCAGGCCGACGCGGCCGCTGCAAACGCGGAAAGGATAACAGTGCAACGCGAAACCGCGGACGCATCCGGCGGCGCGGGGCGTCATTGATCAACCGAACCATTCATTTATACGATCGAGCTCGAAATCCCTCATGCGCCGACGAAGTCGCACTCTCGCACTCGTTCGTGTTTGTTGCGCACCGCACCGTGACAATGCTAGTCAGGTGCGAATCGAATCCCGGGGCCGAAAGCGTACCGGAAGGTGTTCGTGTGCATCCGCTAATACGATTACCTATTAATCGGGACGTTCTGCCTTCGCTATGGATAACCATCGTCCGGAATATGCGCCGTTTCCGCAGGACGCGACCCAATTGCTAAACGTTTAAGACGCCGTTTTACTTGAGCGTTCCGCTTTCCGAGGCTGTTCTTGAACGAATTTTTAAGAATTTTTACGGGAAAATTATTGATTATTTGAAGTGCATGTGGGATTTTTATCAATTGAAAATAATCAAAATTACACGAGTTGTATTGTGTTTTATATAGCATGTTTTGAGTTGCCATATGATTCTGAAATTTTTTTTAGAAAATTCATTCAACCTTTCATATTGTGATTATGCACATGTATTTATCGGTATTTGAAGAGCATGTGGGATTTTTGTCA
>CM052202.1:5464153-5488392 GCA_028455805.1 Lasioglossum figueresi | reverse complement strand
AAGGTCGAATTGGTTAGAAATTGTGTGCACCGCGTCATTATCTCTGTAATCTAGAATTTGTATTATTCATTTTTATTTTAATTGACTAGATCTATTTACTATAAAATTGATAAGTTTGTCAATGATTAACCCTTAGCACTCGAACGGTGTCTCAGAGAGATTCTCCACTAAAAATTGCTGTACCACCATTCAAAATATTGTTCACATTATTTTTGTTTCTATCGAATAAATTACTAATCATTTAAATATTGTATGAGGTATATATAAGTATTAATTTAATATTTAATATATCAATTCAATGGGATTATTCTAGGGCGGAAGAAATGTTTAATTTTCAAGTTAAAGTAGCTCCGACTGCAAAGATTTAATCAAAGAGCAATTATAAACCAGCGACACTATTGACATTATTCGCACAATGTATCATATTCTCATTGAAATCAGTAGTACGAGGCAGCCATTTATCTAGACGCTCGCGCACTGTGTTAAGATGCTCGGGAATAATTCGCGTGGAATTAATCAAAGGTGGAAACGGTTAGAAGTTGTGTGCATCGCGTCATTATCCTCGAAATCTAGGATAAAGCTTTGTTCCGCAAGAGAGGACTATACTACTTACACAATCGCGTACTCGAGTAGTTTCGGGAGAGCTTGTCATTCCTATTCCCTGCCGTGTGCGTCGTACAACAAGATCACTTCTATCGGATAAAAGTCAAGGGCCAGATAAATATTGTTGCGTCGACTTTACGCTCAAGTGTAAACAAACACTGCCTTTGAAACGCGAGCGTTTAACTTTTCCACCGTAGCGCACGGGGGACAATGCGCCCTGAGCCAACCGTTATCCGCGAGCAGATAAAATTGTTTATTTCCTGTACTTTCTGCTCGGTTTTGTTCCCCTTCGGTTTGTGCGATACGCGCGTTCTATTGTGAAAACGTACGTACACGTGTCGGGCTTGTGCAACGTTGGTACGGGCTTTTTTAATTTCTAATCGGAATTGTCACTCTTGGACGCGTGATTAGTAAAATTGTAAAAAATGGTAAAACTATAAAAAGAATTTGTAAAGAACAACGTTCTTTAATCATATGAAATAACACTGTTATGGAGTGCTATATGCTCATGTTCTCAATTTGTTGTAGAAAATTGTTAATTGACACTTCTTAATAGAAGAACTCGTAGAACAAATTTTATTCGTTTTAGTACATTCGCCAGAACTGTTTATGGAGTGTTATATGTTCATGTTCTCGATTTGTTTATACAATATATTCTTGTATCTTCCTTGCCGTTTTGCAGAGTCCAACAAGGTCTGCAACTTAGAAGACGTACCGTGCTTGTTGCAATACAAATGTAAGTGCTATTGCAATTTTATTGAACGAACGAAATGCGTTGAACATCCAAGAATCGTGTCAGAGAATTGAAGGATTAAAGGAGGATATTAATTTTAGACAGATTGAAATGTAAAGATGTTTGTAATTGCAGACAGATGGTCCTCCGTGGTGCCTAATTCTGATCCGCATACCCCCATACCCAATGAATCCGAAAACATTTTGCATTGCAACAATTGCTATCCATTGTGCGGCGACGTAACTTACAGTGCAAAGATGATGTCCACTTATATACCACCTGGTTATCATAATACAAAATTATTGTGAGTAGATGGTATTAATTTTAGACAATGTTTTCGAGCAGTTATGTTTATACAATTTTCAGGAAGAACGTCTACTTCAAGAACCAAAGCGTTTTGCACGTGTACTTCAATCGTTTTGGCACCTTCAAGTTGAAGCAAGACGTGGTTTATCGATGGTACGAGATTCTGGGTGAGTGAAATGTCTTTTTTAAAAAATAATACACTATTTCATCATCTATTTATTGGCGAAGAACACACCAATTTTTATTTCCTCAATCTGAAATCCTTGAATTAAAAAATTGAGAGGACCTATTAATTTCTAACTAATTCGAATGCTCCAATTTGTATTTTGCTGCTGTGATTTGTAATAAATGGAAAATTAAGGGAAGGTATTAATGTTCAGGTAATTAGAGTGCTCTAATTTTTATCTTTTTACTACTTTTATTTTTTACATATTCTTATCTTGACGTTCCAACGAGATTGCAGGAGAATTGATAGTAAATGGGGAACAGCTGACAATTCGTTGCCACTTCGCGATCAATAGACAGTGGAAAGACCGTCGAAGGATTGAGAAAGTATTAATAAAATATTCCCCTCCGATCAAATTGGCCGGAACAAGTTAGGAGAACACATTACGTTCTAGTACAATCTTTCCGGTGAAATTGACCAGAACACATTACGAGAACACACCGCGCTCTATTACAACCCATCGGAGATTAACGGAAGTCCTCTAAAGAAGCTTCTGCAATTCGTGGAAGTACTCGCTCCCGTTACTTCCATTTCCAATCTTGTTCTACTCGTTCATACCACGTCGGTTCTTCGGCAGGAAAACATTGAAATGATCTGTCAATATTTAAACACAGAAAAAAATATAAATACATCGTATTGAAAATCAGCAATATGTACAACATCTTTTCTAAAAATAATTACATTTCATTCAATTTTCTATAAAACAGCGAAAAAAAATCGCACATCAAAATTTCAAAGTTGTTTGTAAAGGGGAGACTTTGATCTTCAAATCTGCGTTGGTCTCAGGTTTCGAAAAAATCGTTTTAAACTTGTAGAAACATTCGAACCTGATCATTTTTCGAAAAGAAGCACGCTTGCTTTTTCAGTATTCTACACGATGCAGAAACATCTTTGAAGAAGATTGCTCAGTGAAAGTAAACTGCTTTGAAAGCGGGTGCTTTACGCTTCAAAATGAGCTCGGAGTTGACAGCGTACGATTTCTCATCACAGAGATATAACTATTTAAACATCGACGAATATCGAGCGTTCTTTTAATTTTACTCGGCAGCGTATATCGCTGCAAACTGTGGTTGGAGTTCTCGATATAAAGGAGCCCCGATAAATCGGGAACGTTCAACCTTTCGTTTCACTAAACAAATTCCTTCGATTTCGCAGAATTTTTATGGTTGCCTGTGCGTACGGAGCCTGTGCATCCTTGCCGATGTAATCGTAATCGCGGCGGGTTCGAGGGGGTAGCTTTAATCGAGGGCACGGCCGCCGTAAAAGTGGTTCCGAATAAAACGCGCTCTCGGATCCACCGGCAATAAGGATCGCGATGCAAAGGATTCCGTTTTGTAACCGTAGGATCCGCAGTAGCATGAAGTTGTCCCGTTGCGCGGGCGTAATCTGTTGCCTGGAGCTTCCGGCGGAAATAAAAGCGCAGGGAACAGCGCGGCTGTTGGAAACAGCAATGGTTGATCCATTATGGTACGGGCACACTCGCTGTCGCAAACGTTGTAATGCGCTCCGGATAACGGAGTTACGAGTCCCGTTTTTATACACGATGGTCCACGACGCCTTGCGATCCTTATCGACGCGACGATTTGACCCGAAAAGTTTCCAACCCCTTCGACGTCCGATCCACGCCCTCGAAATTTATACTGGATCTTCGTCAATCTCTGAAATCAAAAAACAGATACCCTTGTATACGTTTTTCTCTCCAAATTCACTCTTCGGCAAGTCAAATTCAACCTTAATGCAAATCAATTTCACCCGTTTGCAAATTTAAAAATCAATACAATTTCACAAATACTTATGCGGACAAAGATTTTCTTTCAAATTAAACCCCTCTACACGGTTAACGTTAGAATAGCAGTGCACAAAGAGAAGATTAATTATAATTAGACCTCGGATCTTTATACAAAATAAAAAATGTTTGTATCGATCGCAGGACACACGAGTCAAATAAAAATTGTATTCTGTTTTTAATTATTCCATTAACCTGAAACTGATACATCGATGCCCTAAATATTTTTAACATGTCCACGGCTTTAAATTGTATGTACCCATTTTTGTCGTATATGTATAAAATCCGAAGTCTAATTATAACAATCATTTTGGCGAGTCTTCCCATTTCCGAATAATTGATAGCAGAAATCTATCGAGGTTTGATTTCGAATAATAGAGAGGGACGTTAGCATAAATATTTCCGATTCGAAGCAGTTCGAGTTCGACTTCGACGATCGTGAGTTACTGAATTACAGAATTGTGGAAACGTTTAGAGGAGCAGGGAGGCAATATCACGGAATAGAGAGACTCGGAATGGGATTCTCGTATTTTCCAGGTGACGCCAGTGGCATCGGCGGCATCTTCGTCGGGTTTAGCCTCATCGCCGTCGTGGAGTTCGTTTACTTCGTCGGGCTTTTCGTGTTCGAGCTTTTAAAGGGACCAGATTCGTCTGACGGCGTCGAGGACGAAAGTGGGCGTGAACGACCGGCGATACAGAAGATTTATTGGGGCGAGCTGTACCCGAGAACGAGGCAGAACGTGACGGCGAAACGACACGATCGAATTCGCGATAAGTATTAGCTTGTACCTGCTGAGTGCAATTCAGTATTTTGCCGTCGTTCCTTCTGTGCTACCAATTTTCATCCGAACGACGATCACTCACTTAAGAGACACTGTAATTTAAGAACTGCAAACTTTGTAACCTTCTCTAGCCGTGTGTTTTTTCAACGACGGACACTTTTGTGTGTCAATTTTCATCTTATTGGATTCAATATAAATACATAATTATCCCTCTGTCCATTCCTATTATCATTTTTATCTTATCAGTATTACATTTTGATGTAAACAGAAAGAATTTTTCTTCTTATATTTTGTGAGTAACAGTGTTCGTATCAATCAATAAATTTTTATCTATCGAATACTATAAAATGTTTAGTTTCTTCGCGATTATAGGACACTGTAATCAGTTTGTTAACAGATATACTTATAGGAAAAATTAACAGAAGATCTTCCGTGTGACCGATTTCAACGTACGAGGGTTAATAAAGTTTTAACGTTATTGGAAGCGTGTTATGAGAATTGTAAGACGCATTTTAGTAGGCATACATAATAAATATAGTAACGTGGGCCATAGGTGGGATAAGCAACGTGTATGGAGAGCCATTTATATTTATAGCAGCACTCAAGGTAATAAAATGTGTAGAAGATGTGGCAGTAATGTTTGTAAAACCGTCGAGTGTAGAAGTAAGCGCCTTAACTCGGAGTAGGTGTTTAAAAAAATATTTCTCCGACCAAATTATACTCGTGTGTACACTATTTTAGTGACTTATCACTCTGTACGTTTTATAGTATAATCTCGGTATACTTTTTCATGTATTACGCGAAATGTGACCGCAACTGGCGCGTCTGACCGTAACCGACTGTTTCTACTTACACCGCTGCTAATACTTCATACTTTTGTACGTACTAAAAAAATGTACTCAATTTGTCATTCGAATTAAAATCAACGGTATCAAGACAATATTTTTATTGACGAAACTTTAAAAAAATTTTCTTCAACATTATTTTTGACAAGTCTTCGTAATACGAAGATTACAATTGTGTTTTAGTTTGCACAACAATTCTGATAATAACTTTGAACGATCATTAAACAAACACTGGTAGGTAAAATATTGAATGGCAGATTCAGAAGTCTGCCAATAGGATTTCTTCTTCGCACATGAAAAAAGAAAAAACGCGAATGGAAGCGTAGATTAGGGTGAACAGGATGGCTGTTCGAATAAATTGACGCCCGTTTTCCCCACGGACTTGAACGGGAGAGCGTTGACGAAGGCACGTACATATCTTCCCGAGAAATTACCAATCCCCCACAGCGTTTCTTTTCCACCGGGATTTAGCGGTAGGAGATCCGACAATCTCGGCGGAAAAGCGCGGCGCGGCGCGCCGTGCTGTGCCATAAGCTCGCGAGCTTTCTAACGAGGCTCCGGCAGAGGTTAGCTTAAAGCGTTAAAGCGGATCGCGCCTTGTCGGAATCGGCCAGGAAGGCACCGGGAGAAGACAAAAAAAATGTTTCACGGGAGATCTTCGCCTTGGACGCGTGCATTTACACTTCTTAAGCTCCTCTCATTTTTATCGGACCGGTTCTCGTTTGTAGACGAGCTCGATGGACTCTCATCCACCTCCAAACCTTTGCTGAACTCTGCGTTCACAGGTAAGTGGCTCGCAACAATTCTGTTTACGAATTAACTGATTTACCTGAATAGAGACTCGTTTGATTTATGGATGACCTGTACTACTTGTTTCACTAGTTCGTGCTGTGTACCACTTGTTGGGCAAATTATTGAGTTGTGCTACTTGAAGGGACCTTCGGTATTAGATTGTACAATTCATGAAATGTTCAATTTTATAATGTCAATTTTATAGTATGATTTATGGGTGACCTGTACCACTGGTTTCACTAGTTCTTGCTGTGTACTACTCGTTCGGCAAATGATTGAGTTGTGCTACTTGAAGGGACCTTTGGTATCAGATTGTACAATTCATGAAATGTTCAATTTTATAATGTCAATTTTATAGTATGATTTATGAGTGACATGTACCACTGGTTTCACTAGTTCTTGCTGTGTACTACTCGTTGGGCAAATGATTGAATTGTGCTACTTGAAGGGACCTTCGGTATTAGATTGTACAATTCAGGATATGTTCAATTTTATGATCAACCTAGGCTAGTATGATTTATGGATGACCTGTACTACTAGTTTCACTAGTTCATGCTGTGTACTACTTGTTCCGTAAATGATTGAGTTGTGCTATTTGAAGGGACCTTCAGCATTAGATTTTACAATTCAGGAAATGTTCAATTTTATAATGTCAATATTATAGTATGATTTATGGGTGACCTGTACCACTGGTTTCACTAGTTCCTGCTGTGTACTACTCGTTCGGCAAATGATTGAGTTGTACTACTTGAAGGGACCTTCAGCATAAGATTGTACAATTCAGAAAATGTTCATTTTTATGATATCAATTGTATGTAACATAATCTAATTTGTGAAGCTTAATTCAAAATTTGTTACCATTCGACTCAGACGCGTCTTCAGACTTATTCAATAAAGTTAGTCTCAGCACCAGAAAACTTATTTCTACATCTTTGTTCTAAGATGACATAGACTTGTCTCTCAGAGCAACGAATTCATTTTCTAGCACAAACTATGAACATTATCGATCACCACGTTATCGATAGCGACATGTCTCGAATCCTCTTATCACGGAATCGTACACCTTGCATTCCACGGACTCGGCTACGCGATTCGATGGTCTTGCTCGCACAATTGGCCCGTGTCTCGCATGCATTATTCTGGAATACATTTCAACTATGCGAACGGGCCTAAGAAGATTACAGAAGCTGTCGAATAATGGCCGGCTTCCTTCTCGGCGGAAGTCCGTCGCGATATTCTCCCGGCATCAATTAGGCGATACCAATATCTATTTCCAGAAAGCTCTCCGCGCGGGACTCTCGAACTCGACTCCCGGGCAATTCAACGTTCGATAGATCGCTCGTTCGCGATGAATTTCATCTTCACCGGGTTCCCGGGTGCTGCATGTCGATCCTCTCTCGCCGCCTCGAACACGTCGAAACGATCGAGTTTCATAACAATACCGTCGGCAAAGCTCCCCCCAATCCCACCTCCGCCGAAACGTTCCACCACCAACGTGTCGTCACTTTGAGGCTACAAATTGGAGGCCGGCTTTGAACGTCGAAATTGCTATCGCTGTTTGCCACCTCCGCCATATTTTCCTACTACCGCGATTAAGAATGGAATTAGAATTTTCCTTCGATCCCCGCTAGCATTCCGATCAACTGATAATACTGCAACCGAAACGCTCCCGGAGAAATAGGAAATACAATTGATCTCGCGGAACGTTGCGCTGATTTTAACGAGACTTCCTGCAATGGGGACTCCAGTACCTTTCGTTTTTACAGTCTCGGTTATCCGTTTCTAGTATTTTTAATCTTCAGTTACTCGCACTCCATTTTCTACATAACTGGTTACACGGAGCTTTTTATTCAATAAAACAACTACTTCAATGCAAAATAGATATTTGCTAGTGTAGTCGGCACCTTTGTTCATGTTTACAGTACTAAATTTAAAGTTTTGAGATTGTAAGCACCGAGTAATGAATTCATGGATCGAAGAACACAGTCAACTTCAAGTAGTTCTAACTTCCGTGAATGTGGTCGTATCGAGACCATTAAAAAATCATTTGAAAGGGTAGAGCCTCTACTTTCCGACGCTCTTTAAATATTTTAGCTAGGTCGGCTCCCAGCGAAGTTGTAGCGGTATTTATAGAGAGCTCTTTATGTTTGAGCTTTTTCAAATTTTGGTCCACTTTGTAACATTGCCTGAAGCGAATCAAATATTTTAGGCAGATGAAATTTATGGCAGCCAAAAGTGAGTATCTTTCTGTGTAAAACGAGTGTTTGAATGTCCTGATACGATTATTTGTGTTTGATTTATTCAACTTTGAATCAGTCGTTCTTTTTAGTGTTTGTTGGGATGAACGCAAAAGGGGAACACAGTGGTTTTTAATGTTATTTACAAACTGATCGGATCGCGAAACCAAAGTTGGATTTTCCGCACTTTCCGCACCGTGAATAGAAGCAATATGAAAATTTTCACGCCGTATCGGACGTGAAATTAATGTTAACGCCGGGAATCGATCGGCCTCGTTAATTGAAGCCAATACGCGATATTAATAGATATATTACAGCAACGGAGCAATATCATCAATAATTAAAACTCGCGTTATGGAATCTTTAATGGACGATGACCACGGGGATCTATTAACGCGTCGAACTGCGATAACAAATTCCATTGGACATACTTTCCTTCAATTAAATATAACGCAATGGTTTATCGCGTTCGATATCCTATATGGCTCCGCGTGGTTCCATTCCAAGCTCTAAGATATTTCAAGTAGATCCAAAAATTGACGATATTCATCATACTACAATTTTGTAAAAAATAATCGTATAGCAATAAACTTGGACTCGTTTAAAAGCTTGAAGATTCTACTTTCGCACACCATTATTAATTTTCCTCTAAAATATTTATAAACACGATGTTGCAGATAAGAAACTGAAGACAAATTTTTTTCAAAAATCCTACAAATTGGAACCTGTATAAAAATATTAAAAAATTTAGTTCACAACCGAATCTTCCACAGATTTGAAGATTGAAACCTTCGCTTTACAACGGTGACTTAAAAATTGTCGTACAATTTTTTTTCACTGTTTCATTCCCCAATTTCTTCAACATATTTCATTATTTGTTGCTTCATGAAATTCGTGTAATAAGTTTTGACAGACTCGTCAGTGTACAGACGTTGCATCTAAAGGATGAACGATTAAACTGCACGTATGCAAAACTTGTAACGATCGCTCAAAGTTCACGATGCACATCGTTGTTTTCACTGGCGATTGCACTCGCTGCGCAAGATCTGTGGCGTGTGGAATCGCTAACAATGGTCAACATGAAACTAATCAAAGTTCCCGGTATCGCCGGCACGATTTCCGAGTGCGCGGACTAGTTGTATCTGTCAGGAAACCTCTCATTGTCTATTGATTCGGTAGACGTGTCCGACCAGCATCGACCTGTTCCACTGGATCCTCGTCGGAACGACCACGTTGCTGCGTCCATTGAAAAACAGGACAGAAAATAACAGAAAAAAAAAGAAAAAACACGAGAAAATAAGCGAGCGAACCGTGATCGCTAACGAAATGTGACAGCCGGTAACGGGCCTGTCAAACAAGCGCGGGCTCGCGTTATTATTCTGAAACAGAGCAGAAATTGGGGAAATTACAGCGTTTGCCGGGGCTTATCGAGTGACGCGATCGAATCGATCCGCGTTCCGCGGCGTTAGTTTCATTCAATTTTCGCCGCACGCGGCCAATATCTTTTCTGCTCGCGGGGGAAAAATGCGGGGCAACAACGTTCAGTTTTCGAATAAGCCGGTGTGTCGAAAAATAAAGGTTCCGAAAAAACATAACAGATCGGCGCGTAAACCTCGCAGCGATGAAATTGTTGCTCGTCGATTTTTATCGGGCATGACGCTCGCGAATTAACCACCCGCGAATTGCCCGATCTTCCCCAAGCGTTTCCCAGCGAACTAAAAATCGATTTCTTGGGATAGTTCCTACAACCCGTTCGACGTAACTTCAAAAAATTAAAAAATATTAAAATCGATCTTCCACCTTTAATTTAAGCCCTGAGTAGTTCGAAAATTCTTGCGGAAACTCATTCCAAAAAACCAAGTTGTATTGATTCCTAAAAATTCAACGATCTTTGAGCTGTGGATCGACAATTCTTAATTTTTTTACACGGTTTAGAAATTTTCTGGAAACCTAAACGATGTGATCATAAACCACGATCTTCTACCTTCAATTTGAGCCCTCAAAAGTTCAAAAATTCCTGCGGAAACTCGTTCTAAAATCTACTTGAATTGATTCCTAAAAATTCAATGATGTTTGAACTGTGGATCGACATTTCATAATTTTTTTACACGATTTCGAAATTTTCTGGAAACCTAAATAATCTTATCATAATGTACGATCTTCCACCTTCAATTTAAGCCCTAAAAAGTTCAAAAATTCCTGTGGAAACTCATTCTAAAATCTACTCGAATAGATCCCTACGAATTCGATGTATTTTGAGTTGAGGATCAACATTACTTTATTTTTTTACACGGTTTCGAAATTTTCTGGAAACCTAGATGATGTTATCATAAAGCACGATTTTCTACCTTCAATTCGAGGCCTCAAAAGTTCTAAAATTCCTGTGGAAACTAATTCTAAAATCTACTTGAATTGATTCATAGAAATTCAATAATGTTTGAGCTGTGGATCGACATTTCATAATTTTTTTACACGATTTCGAAATTCCCTGGAAACCTAAATAATCTTATCGTAATGTACGATCTTCCACCTTCAATTTAAGCCCCAAAAAGTTCAAAAATTCCCGTGGAATCTCATTCTAAAATCTACTTGAATTGATCCCTACGAATTCGATGTTCTTTGAGCTGCTGATCGACATTTCTTAATTGCTTTACACGATTTCAGAATTTCCTATCAACCTAAATGACCTCACCATAAATCACGATCTCCAGGCTTTCATTTGCCTCTTCGATAGTTCAAAAATGTCGGCAGGAACACATTCTAAAATCGATTCGAATTAGCCCCGCGTAATCGACAGTGCGGTGCACCTTTAAGGGAAGATCAGGCAATAATGTTGCGCGCACGATTGGTGGGAAAGCCGTTCGTTGCGCATGTGTAATTATGCGTGCGATCACCGTCAGATTTTCGCAAACAGTGCGTCTGACGGAGATAAGTCCGCAAACTCGACGGGAAAACGTATAGGCGGACGCGCGGGGCTGGTTACATGGATTTCCACAAAGCTGCCCGAAGCTACAAAGGGTTATGTGCAACCATACAGTTTCTGTTCCGTGAATTATCGCTTGGTCTAATCTGATACACAGTCATCGTTCCGCGATAACAAAGCAGCCTCGCGCCGGTATTAATTATTGATTTTAGCTTTGCTTTAATTCGCGCCAGTAGTGCGAGCATTGTCTGATCAGACGCAGACCCGCTCGGCACGCTAATATCCGATCGAATAGTTTCAAGTATTTAACGACCTGTGACATGATTGCACGCCATTGTTCCTTAACCGTTCGGGACAGAGATATATTTTGCATAACTTTTATCATTTTTGTATAATTTGTTTGTGATTCCCGAATCTTTATTTATTCCTGTATCCATTCAATTAGATTTGTCACCATATTCGTCGAGACATAAATAAATTGGAAACTCAGTGTTTCTCTGTAAACGAAGTAGAATATGTTGTGCAATGGTCAGCCATGCCGATTAAATCATTCGCTATAAACATTGTAATGTCCGCAAACAACCAGAATTTAATTATTGAAATTTATATTTAACAATTTGTCAGAGATCTGTACGATCACAATCGCCGAACCACCATTAAAACAGAAATTTAACGTTCCTTTCGAAATTAAGTAGAATAGGTCAGCCAGTGGTCAGCCGCAGCAATGAAATATCGTAAAAGGGACGAGTATGAATCAAAGCGTGCATGATCGAGCTCCCCGGCACAGTATTAATCTCTGCAACATTCATTATGGAATATTAGATAGTCGAGTTTCATCGGATATTCCAGTGGAAGTGGTACGAGGCAAATATTGGTCAGCCAAGTTCTCGGAACCGAGCGCAGCTCTCACCCGTAACAATAAACAAAACTATCTCCTACGAATATAATACTTTAATGAAGCAAAGCGTTACGCACGGGGTAGCAATTAAGCGAATGGTATTACGCGCAACAAACTAACCGGGTATACAGGGCGTTCCAAAACCACACAGATAAACTCGACGGTTAATGTAATTTGCTTTACAAACGAAAGCCGGGGGTGGCAGGAATATGCGCGGTGGGTAGCCTGGCAAAATTAAATTAGATCGCAAGACGGGTCTGCCATCTTGCAATTTAGCTGGAACATTTTTAATTTGCACAAATAAAATTAACCTGTAAAGTATGGTGGCCCATCTAAATGTAGCCACCTAAACATCTCCTTTAGTTGCGACGACATAACAAATGTTTTTAATGCGATGCAAATGGTATCGCGATGTGTATGCATTGCAAATTTTATTTTTTTTCAAGATCTTTTTTCCCGGAGTATTCAAGGTCATCGATATTTTATCTTGTAAATGTATATTTATGTTTCCTTGCGTATTCAAGTTGACATGAAGCGAACTCTACCATGTACATTGCATTAAAAACGTTTGTTACGATAATTTTTTCTTGTAAATGAATATTTGGTTTCTTTGCATATTCAAGTTGACACGAAGAAATGATTACGAATCAATTGATAATTATTTAATTAAGAAATTGGCTCAGTGAGAAATATAAAACAATAATAGATTAGAAAAATTAGACAATGTAGTAACGTTGATTTCGATAGAACAAAATCATTAAGGGACGAAATCAATTTTTATATTACTCCTGCTGCCCACAATCAATGCAGAACATTTTTATTTTTTTTTATTTTGCATGAAGATCCGCAGTCTAGCCATCAAAATTGAAGGAGATAGTTAGGTGGCTACATTTAGGTGGATCATCCTGTATAATCAGCGAATGTAATCTTATTCACGCCACAGACTGAACAAGAGGCAAAATTGTCGTACTGATTGAAGAAGTACCTAACCAGGACCACCGAAGGACCGAAAAATGGCGTGACGGACACTGCCGCAGGATCAAGAGTGTCTCGCAGGAGGGTGAAACGGTCGAGTATGGAGATTCGATTAGCGTCGTGTAAACTTGATCCAATTTACGTGCACTCGCCGCAGTTACCAGCTACTGGAAGGTAGCAGTGGAGCCTTGCACGTGCACAGTACCCTCTTATCCCCTAACAGCGTCGCCTCTGTCACAGTATAGTCAGGAGAGCAAGCGAACAACGCATTTTCATAACAGAACACGTACGCAACGTGAACTGCAACGAGCCCAAGGACCCGGGCGATCTGCCGTGAGATACTGGGCCGGATTAGCGAGTAAACGAATACAGCATGGCAGCCTGGATCATTCTAGTCACGCAGCTGCCCGGCTGATGAAGTTCTGAAGTTTTACGACCTTAATAACAAGGCAGCAAGAGGTGGATTCAAGGGCAGTTTAGTCGGCGAGGCAATCTACATCAGCCGGCGCTGCGAGTCACTTGTTGAGTTTAGTTTCCACGTTTTTATGCTGTGCTACCCACCGCGTCTACCCGTAGACGACTATCGTCGTCAATGCTGTATACAGAGTCCGGGGAAAGAGAGGATCGCTGCGAGAAATAGTCCGGACGTGGTGTGTACACCTTGGAATTATGGTCCCGGAGTTTTTTGTTTTATCATCGACACCGCTGGAAGCGAAACGACCAGGTCCAGGGATCGAATAAAAAATTCGTATGCGAGCTGTTTTCCAGGCTGTTGGAACAATTCGGGGAAAGTGTGGTTTTTATTTTAGTCGGACTGCTTATTTTAAATCATCTGTGTCTGAGATGTTTATATATACAGTAGCGGACAAATGTTTACGACGCTCTAAAAAAGACGATAACTATTTTAATATTGTACTATACGTATTGAACTTTTTTTGGGAAGCTAGAGCAATTAGTTTACTACAGGATGTGAAAAGAAATATTTTCAAAAATTGCAACTGATCAGAATTGTAGAAAAAATACTGAAAGTTGCATTTTCAATTTTTTTATGAGGACTGTATCAATTATATGCAATGTGAAAGTTTCATCGAAATCGGTTGATTCGAAAAAAAACGACAAGCATTGAAAGGTGTAAGAATCCTTAGATTTATTGCAATTAGAGGTCGAAAATCGTGAAAATTTGCAATTTTTACCGTCTTTAAACGTTTGTAGCTCATTGCAACGTCGACCGATGTTGACGAAATTTTCAGAATATGTTTAATTCACACAGAATGACAAAACTTATTGTTTAAATTTTCAATATAGGCCCACGTAAATAAGTTGAAAATGCGACTTTTAGTATTTTGTCAACAATTCCGATCAATTGCAATTTTTGAAAAAATTTCTTTACACATCTTGTAATAAACTAGTTGTTCTGACTTCCCAAAAAAGTTCAGATCGTATAGTACAATATTAAAATAGTTATCGTCTTTTTTAGAGCGCCTTAAACTTTTGACCGCTACTGTACATACATACAGGTTAACAAAAATATGATAATTGATTGGTCAGGAAATAGTTAATTTATCTGTGTATGTCTCACTGTAATTGAAAGCAGTACAGGTGAGTTACTTTACAGACGCAGTAGCACAGGTCGGTCATTGGTCAAACAAGCCGAAAATTGACTTTGCATAAAGATCCACAGTTTAATCGCAACAAAATTAATCTAATTAAAGATATGAATACAGAAGACACAAACTTGGCTCTCATTTTGGATAAGACACAGTAGAATTTGTCAGTCATTGGTCAGACAAGCCGAAAATTGACTTTGCATAAAGATCCACAGTTTAATCGCAACAAATTAATTTAATTAAAAATATGAATACAGAAGGCACAAAGTTGGCTTTCACTTGGACAAGACACAGTAGAATTTGTCAGTCATTGGTCGGACAAACCGAAAATTGACTTTGCATAAAGATCCACAGTTTAATCGCAACAAATTAATTTAATTAAAAATATTAATACTGAAGGCACAAAGTTGGCTTTCACTTGGACAAGACACAGTAGAATTTGTCAGTCATTTGTCAAACAAGCCGAAAATTGACTTTGCATAAAGATCCACAGTTTAATCGCAACAAAATTAATCTAATTAAAGATACGAATACAGAAGACACAAAGTTGGCTTTCACTTGGACAAGCACAGTAGAATTTGTCAGTCATTTGTCCGACAAGCCAAAAAATTGATTTACAATCTAAAAAGTAAAGTAATTAACAGGAACACAGTAGGCATCGAAATTCTCAAAAAATAAATTCTATGACCTCCCACTTCATTTAAAAACAGTCAAACTAACAAAAAGTGGTTTACAAAAAGAATGTTCCGAGCATCGTTTTCGAGGGAAAAAGAACTCGAAATTCCGCAAGATAGAGAACACAGAAGTTTCGTGATGAAAGGACGCTATCACAGATCGGAAAATCGCAAGATTATAGTGGTGAAGAACAAATTGACCGTGCGTGAGATAGGCAGGGCGTATCGGTGACTAAACGACACACGATATGCAATCTTCCCGGCGTCGAGTAAGCACGTCACTGGTTTGATACGTGTAATAAGCGGAACGAGAGTGTGTGCGCGTTCCGCGATACTCGGCGTGAAATGCTTCTGCGTGCAGTCGTTGAGGAGAAACGATAGAGGATCGTCGCGAAATCGGCAAGTATACGACTGTCATTGTGCGTTCGCTCATAGAGAAAGGACTACTGCGTTTGTTTCGAAACGGAGAGCCTGCATTTCTTTGGTACCTAAACAGCCTTCTCGTACGAAATGTATGAAGAGCCTCTTTAAAAAAGGTTTTTCAAACAAGTACCACAATCGTCTTCAATGTTCTTCGAACTCGCATTCAGATGATTCTCGATGAAAAACAAAGAACATTTATGTTACACCGAAAACGATTATGCTATTTTATATCCTCGAATTTTCCCAAAATCGTTACGGTAACCGCAATATTTTTAATATTCCGTAAATTCCACACGTCCAAAAATGGCATTCCTCGAATTTCGCGAAAAATATTTTACATAGTTTTTTCATCGGTGGTCGTTTATGTTCAAAGTACGAGACCAACCCTGAAAAAGCTGGTCAAAACAGAAATGTTAAAATAATATTTATCGTTACCGTTAGAATCGTAGACCTTTGAAGAGAGTGCAAAAACATAAAGTTACATAAAGTTAAACAAAAGTTACAGGTTCTTTCAAAGGTGGTGGAAGAACGTGGGAGATATCGATAGGAATTTTCATTTTGTTGCGCGCGGGGCGATCGTAATTGGACATTCGATTGGATGAATGGTAATTAGTCGGCTCCGGACAGTTGTTCTTTTTCGGTATCGGGCTGGCGGTTCGCGTTATTTCCGCGAACGACCGCAGCTAATTAGAGTCTCGATATCTCCGTAGAAATTTGCGGCGTGTACGCAGGCTATCCCGAAATTCCTATTCCGAAATCCGGCATTCCGCTCGGCGCGCGTTCTCGTTACGCGAACGACGACTACAAAGAACAGGGAAATGCCGACTGCACGGCCGCAACACAGGGGAAAACTCGCCGTTTCGTATGGATGGGCTAGCCCGGTTACACGCAAACGCTCCGCACAATCAAGCCGCTTTCAAACATTAATAAAATACTTCAACCTCTACTGCAAGCATTCCAGTATGATGGGCCTCAAGTATCTCGCGGAAGATCGGGGTACGTGGACCGTGAGGTAAATTGAAATTTCCGCGGATAGATATATCCTGCCCAACCCCAGCTTCCCTGGCTCACACTTCCGATTCATGCACATTAAAGTAATAACGCCACCGGTATCGTACCTTCGTTCTATTTTCTGGTTCCGTTTAATTGCCGGAGGGGCACCGCGGGATCGTTCATCCGGGAAAATAGACATTTTTACGAAATTTTTATTCTTCAACCGATCGCTGCAATTTTACCAAATTTTGACTGCACTCAGACGACATTCTCGAGAGTGTGTACAAAATATTTTAACTCGAACAGACAAGTTTTTTATGAGGCAGAAGAATTTATTTCAGTACATTCTTTATTGCAACGACGGGTTGTGCAAGATTATAAAGAGAAGCATTGCTTCAGAAATTTCGAATAACGAAATCGCCGAGCATAAATTGTTGAAGTTTTTATTAGAATTAAACAACAGTTTGAAGATCGTCTACAAAAATTGTGACCTTGGAAACTTCATTTTTTTACGAGATGTGATAATTTCTTCGAATCCCTTTTCTTCTGCGACAGGTTCGAAGGGTTGTACAAGATTATTTACGACAAGAAATTCTCCAATTCCGATCTTAAAGATCCGAGCAACGATTGCGATTCAACATTTTGGTCGTATCTTGTGATTTAATTTTCCTTGCCGTTTCTCCGAAGTCAACGAAAGCTACAAATTCCGTTGTCACGGGAGAAAAGTCATTCGACGGTTTTTGCGTGGGCAGATCCTTCGTAGAATTACAGCTCGCGAAGCTCACTGCACTGTTCCGAGTTCGGGCAGATTAAAGCTCAGAAAAAGTAGGTCTGGACGCGTGTAATTCTTCCGGAGCTTTTGGATACACAGCCATAAATCTGTTGGGTATCGTCGCGCGCGTTGTTGTCCTCCGTATGGTCGCGTTCTTTTAAGAATTGATTAGCTGCACGGACAGGAAAATTTATTGACGAAATAAGAAACTGGCGAGAGGAATCGATGTTCCCATCGTTTCCGATAGTTTCTGCTTTTCGCGAAGTGTTTCGAAACGACGCGACGCGGGGCGCGAGGATGGACGCTCGCGGTGCGCGAAATTCGGTAATAAACGAGTTTCTCATTTCCCGTCGGGATAAAGTAGTCGAGCTTTACGGTCCGGGTTTTAAGTATTATTTTTTATGGGCAGCTGCGTCGCAATCAGCCGTACTTAATGGCGGCCGAACGCATTTTACGCTCTTCGGAAAAAAAGAGCGTCGCCCCGCTTTTTAAAACCATTCCCGGCATCCTCCGCGCACGTTTCTCGATCCTTTTACGAGATTTTATATAATATAAAAATTTGATTAAACGGTTCGACGCGTGTACAGTCGCCAGCGAAAGTCTCCGCGGGCACACGCATTTAGGAAAAATGGTTCTGACATTTTTCCGACGTTCGTTCGGTAGACAAAATAAATTGAAGTCTGAAACAACGTCAATGTTTGTTCGCTTTGTTAGAAATTGAAATGAGAAGCATGAAATCGTAAAATTTAGTGACCTCGAGCGTATTATAGTGCATGAAATATTTTATTGCAATAATTTCGAGTGGATCGTGAACTTTTATGTAAATTCGAGCTTCCATGAAATATTTGAGTTGGGCAGAAGCTTATTGCTTTTATAAAATTTCTTGTTTGCGAATCTCTGGATCCTTTTGTATTTCTTGTCGATCAAGAAGATTTTTATTCCAGGTTGCTATGGTTTATAGCGTACTTGATGATCATGTGGATGCTGTGGATATTCGTTCCGCTAATTTGCATAAATTCTTTCGACACACATATAACAGTCAAGAATCAATTGGAGAATATTCCCACCGACTACATAAAATATCCTGGTAAATATTCCTCGGCATGATAATTTCGTTTCGCGCAATACTCAACAGCTTGGGATTGCTTGAAATTGGACCGTGGATGTTTATGCAGGTTGTCTTTTTCCTTCTATACGAACGCATTCGCAAGAATGAAACGAAATAAGAAAATAGGGACAGCCTTATTTTCCTGCGGATGCGACGCAACGGCGCGCTTTATTAAATTCAACAGCGAACGGGAAGTCTAATTAAACGGTATTACTAAAAGCAAATCATCCCTATCGGAACTTTCGATTGGTTCCGAGCCGGCAAATTGATTGTAAACAACCGGGAAATTGTTAAAAAATCCACGGTCCTGTGCAGAATATTCCACACGGAGAACAAACTCCAAAAGACCAAAATGAAATACCTCGATAACAATTTTCCTTACGTTTTTCCTATTTTAAACCGTTCATATTTTCATTTCAGCCGGTTCAGTTATTTTCATGACAATTTATTTGATATTTTCATTTTAGAAAATAAGTCAAAACGATTTCTTTGACACAGAGCTTAAAATTGAAAGCGACAGAATTTACAACTTTGAAATAAATTCTCTCTCCACAAATGATCCCAAGCTTTCTAGACGAGATAAATCATTTTACCGGAGCCCTTGGATTTTCAGGGATCGCGTTATGCAACGTCAACAGAATAAGTCTTCGCAAGGCGAGAATGCTCGCGACCGACATGTGAGAAACAGATAACAATAAACGTTCAAAAAAGAAAATACTTCGCGAGAGAGAGAGAGAAAGAGAGAGAGAGGGAGAGATAATTGTGACGGTGTGCGGTATCGATTCCGTTCTACGGGCAATTTCAATGATCGCGCGAAAAGCCGTCCTTCAGCCGCGCTATCTCTCTAATCACTTTAATAATCACCGTGTTCGCCGTAGTTTCACACCCAGCCTGTTTATTATTCCGGAATAGAAAGTTGTTGAAGTTATCGATTCACGCCGCGGCCTTAATGAACGCGAACTTGCGCAAATTGAATAATAGCCCCGGCCAATTTATCAAATTCACGGCAATTTAGCTAAACTTAATACACGGTGATTCATTGATGTGGTTTGCGGTCGTCGAGAAATTTTCTTTGAAGGAAAATCAGGCCGGTAAAGTTGTTCGGTAACTTTTCGCTCACCTCATACATAGAAAGATCGTTAATTTATTCCCTTTTCCAATCCTGAAATGGGAAATTTTAATGTCCATAATTTCGTGTTCTCCGCTTGGTGAATTTTATAAACGACGTTAATCGAAGAGGTGATTTCAAAAGCTTTCTGTATCGCTGTGAGCGGAACGTTAATATTTGTAATTTATTACATGGGGCACTTGAGAGTTCAGCTATATCATGTTCGAATATGATTGATTCCTGGACAGGCACAATGCAAATATTTCGAACATGACTGTGGACGAAATACTTGACGCGATTAAAGACCTTGGATATTTGTACAAATCTAATTTTAAGATGGGGAGCAGCAAGTTAGAAAAAAGTCGACTCTTGCCGATGTTTTATGGCGATAATTATGATATTACCGAGATAATGTTGTATGTGAGTATTTATGTGGTTGAATATAATTGAGCACATTTCAGAATATAATTAATTGAATACAACTCGGAATATAATTAATTGAATACAAGTCAGAATATAATTAATTGAATACACAAGTCAGAATATAATTAATTGAATACACAATTCAGAATATAATTAATTGAATACACAATTCAGAATATAATTAATTGAATACAATTCCGAATATAATTCACAATTGAATATAATTCAGAATATAATTGCATTTGAATTGCAATTTCGAAATAATTACAGTTGACGCCAGAATGCTCGAGATTGCTAATAACTTGTTCACTCTACAACAAGACAAGAAACTGTACCGACATGTTTTCTGTCAAACTGACGCAGGATGGGTTCTGTTGCACTTTCAATTACTTCGGCTATGGTGAAGACAATGTAACGTGAGTTGATCACAACTTTCACTCATTGTGATTATATTTCATGCTAGTTTGTTTAACGAGTGTTCAATTGATACAGATTCGAGGTGGTGAAAGATGTGTCCCTTCCACAGAGTTTTATAGTAACTCTGAATCCAATGCTGGATGATTATTTTTTCTCTATGATGCCTGTCATTGGCGTTAAGGTAGTAAACGCATGGTAGATCCCAGATACGCTGATTACTGTATAGCTGCGACACGAATGATCAAAATAACGTCCAAGCACGCAGGAAATTTATTCTATCGATTATTATAATATTTCAAGCACTGCGAAGGTGCGCGTGCAGACTTATCACTGGATTGCGGATTTTTATGCAAAATAAAAAATTTACGACAAAAATGTGTGTTACAGGTTTCGCACTAAAAATTCACCCATTTGCAAGTCAGATTCAACCTTCTGCAAATCAATCATATGTATCCCTCGCAGTGGCTTAAATAAATATATAATTTAATCTAAATAAATAAATAATTTATTTTCAATATTCTTTATGGATGTATTTGACTTGCAAAATCTGTATTTGATTCAGGATTAAAAGAATTTGATCCAACTCGATAAAACCACGAAAAATTGAAAGAGACTTGGTTCCCTCGACTTGGAATAAATGGACAAAATTTTAATCAACGTTCTCCGATATTTTAAGATAAAAATCTGCAACGACGCGGGAAGTGTGCATATACGAACACGCGAACTGTACAATTTACTTTCGAGCAGCGATAGCAGCGGGCACATACGATTCCGTTGCCCTTAATCACTATCCTTTTTCGAGCCCGGTCATCAACGATTATTGCGTTTTGTAGTGTGCACGTTTGCCGAGTAAAAAAGACGGTAAAAGTCATTAGCGGCCGGGATACAGTGTTCCGTTTTACATTGTAAAAAGCGGTTGCGCCCGGGAGCCGCGCCGTTACAACGTTCGAGTGATTTAACAATTCTAAGCAGCCTGGCCCGTAAAACAGTCATCTCGCTAACGGAAAAAATTTATCGCACAATTATTTCGTTGCTCTGTTCTCCACGGTACTCCGACTCGGAAATCAAGCCTGTACTCCCTCGAAATGAAACGAACCACGGAAACGAACAAACATACGCAGGTGGGCGGAAAGAATAAATTCTTTTATGGGTCGCGTTTTATTCAGGACCGGCTACGAAATAAACCGTAATCGCGTTTTTCGTTAAAAATTTTCGACGGTGATTTTCTCCAGACGATGCATCCCGGCCATTCGCATACACGCACACCGTGGCGGAGAAAAAAAAAAGGGAAAAGATGCTCGCGCGGATTCGCAACGCGCTTCATCCTCCCGGAGATTTTTCGCAACTTTTTGAAACTCCGGGAAATGCACTTCCCTCTCGTGCTTTTTTTCTCGATTTTCCGCGCGCACGTTCGGCGAGTTCGATTTTGCCATTTTTTGGAAACCACCGGGAGCTTCCAAGAAATTTTCTAAATTCGTTCGACCTCCCCCCTGTTGCTGTAAATTTCACGGCAACTTCGAAAGAGAAATTGCAAATTTACATTTCACCAAAATATACTGCATACTAATAATGCGGGTTTCCATGTAAAATAAAACTTGTCCGCATTAATTAGAAGACAGGGAAGTTGAAAATAATACAGCAGCATTTTTACATTGTGTTATTTTTTTCCAAAATAAGGAACGTGTAGCGTTCGTTTATAGTTTAAGTGGTCGATTAAGTCGTACAATGTTCATTCGTTCTGATACAGAGTTTTTTCTGTGATGTCTATTATATTTTTTAGGTGATGATATTTAATCCCTTCGATTACCCAGACACGAGCAACGGTGGTGTGTTAGAGGTGATAGTCTCCCCACAGACAAACCGATACGTGGGTTTGGAAATGATCTCTATGTCCAGCAGCAGCTCAATTCGATCGTTCGCTCCCTACGAACGCAAATGTATCTTTGCAGACGAGTGGACGCTGACTCACAAAGCTTACACGAACGTCGGCAATTGCATTTTCGCCTGTAGGTTAAGCGACCTGTGGGAGTATTGCAAATGCAGGCCGTTTTTCTATCCTAATATTGGCGTTGAACGTGAGCCTTAAATATTAGTATAAGCTCACTGCGGATTTTATGCGTTTACGACAAAAATGGATTTGATATAGTAGAAAGACCAAAAGAATTTGAAAATATCAACACATTTTTTACTGACGAATGAAACAACAAAAGAGATGATATCTTGCAATAAGATTTTACATAAAGATCCGCAGGCTGACTATAAGAATATAATGATTAGTTAATTATAATTCTATTATGTGTTTGTGCAGTGTATAACAGGACTTGCACACTGGAGGATGTACCATGCTTGGATAAGTATACTGGTAAGATTCAAATCTATCTATAAGTACAGTCTATCCATAAATCGAGAAACAAAGTTGAGGCTATTAAATCGGGTGATTCATGAGAATTTTTAATTCCCAACCTTGTAAGATTGCAGTATTTCAGTATTTCGTTGCTCTTTTTGTTCACTTTATTTGTGGAACTTTGTTATTTCTGCAATTGTAGCTACCAGATACGACATCGTGCCATTCCACACGCCAGAGCTACAGCACTTGATAAATAAAAACTCAACGCTCCATTGTGAAGTATGTTATCCCCCATGCGACGACATAACTTACGCACATCGAATTGCTTCTATACGCACGCCTAAGAACCCTCTGTATTCCGACATCAACCTAACGTAAGAAAATTCATTGATAGATCATAAAAAGAGAATATGTTAAAAATATGTATTTTCAACAATGTTTCTATAATTCATAGAGGTAACGCGAATTACAGTATTCTGTACGTATATTTCTACAAATCAAGAACGTTATCTTTGAGACAGGTTGCTGGGTATATGTGGTACCAATATTTAAGTGAGTATAAATCTGTGTTTTTCCAATTAGTATCAATTATAAATATTGTATATTAATGGTTGTTTAATGATTCAGAGGCAAAAACTTCTGATTACCGATGGTATAGAATTGCAGTACACAGTGCAGCTGAATGATATATAAAATATGAAAAAATAATGGTTTTGCAGGTGATATTGGTGGAGTATGTCAATTATTTCTTGGCTGCAGTATAGTCAGTGTCGTTGAACTCGTGTACTTCTTTATCCTCTGTCTAACTGACCTTTTGACATCTGACTCCGATCCCGAGGCAAACGAGGAAGTTGAAAATCAGCAGGTGCAGCCTCCGATAAAAGTTATCTATTGGAACGAGTTACACCCAAGCTCAAGATTCACTAAACCACTCAAAAGAATACGGAAAAGATCTAAAAATTCTTAACGACACAACGCATTGAATTTTTGAGTCCTTCATGTCCGTAGTGGAACAATCGAGAACAATTATCATGTAGTCACTTGTATGGTCTTACGAAGAATAAAATTTCAAAAGACAAGCAACAGCGAGGACATCTCGAGAAAAATGAATTTTTTTGCGATTCCACAATTTGAATGAAAAATTTGTGTGCAGTTCCCAGCTCTTTACCAGCAACACAATATTTGAGTGCAGTTCCAACCTCTTTCTAACTCCAAATTCGTCCAATTTGTCGATTTTGAGTATTTTCACAGTCAGGACAAT
>CM052202.1:5437225-5464053 GCA_028455805.1 Lasioglossum figueresi | reverse complement strand
AAATTCGTCTACAAAATTTTAAAATTGCATAATCATCCGCAGTCTACACATTATTTGTCGAGAACTGCAAATGCTACCACTGGAATTAAGATTGTATTTTATTCCACTGTCTTAAAATTCGTCTACAAAATTTTAAAATTGCATAATCATCCGCAGTCTACACATTACAATACAAAAATGAAAATTATCTCAATAAAAGAATGAAATGGGAAGGAACTAATTACCACGTTGTATGTTACTGTAGTATGTTCTTGTTGCAGGCGGTTTATGGGTGAATTCAGGCGATAAGGATGAGCAACTCACCCTGTATATACGCAAGGTTCTTGTACGACGTTAAGGGTTTGGAAGGGGGTGGTTTTCGCGCGGCTTCGATACGTGACACGTGGATGGGGGTGCAGGGGGCGCCGCCGATAAGATTTTATGGGAAAGCCGACTGTTTCATTCGCGATCTGCTCGATGCATTTGTTCTTCGGTCGCTCCAGGGTGCTACGGATCGAGTGGATCGCGATAAAGGGAATCGCAGCGAATCAATGCGTTCGCCTCGGGCTTCGCTAAAGGCGAGTTCCTTCAAATATACAGAAAACGTTTCCTCTTAAACGCTTGTTCAAGGGAAAATTATAGAAATACTCCCCATACTAAACGTATCGCACCGAAAACATTCTTTTTTGCAAAAATATAACCAATGCAAAACCAACGATATGATTTTCAGTACAGGCTGAAACTTCGCCAAAAATATCGTGAGCATTTTTTTCCCTCTTTCCAACGACCCCCTAAAACTTGACATTCGATATTTTTTGGTCGTTTCACGTATACCTTTTCCATTGAAACCTCAATAAAACGACCGACAAAAAATCGTACAGCAAGTTTTAGGGCATCGTTGCAAAGAGAAAGCTTCTATTTTTCCATATGTGGTACATACAGTCGTCAAAAAATTTTTCAATGGTTTTAGCGGACGTTTAAATTCGCAGCATTTCCAAGAGAGGGCGTACCTTCGCTTTTCCATCTGCTAAACCGTGGAAAAAATTTATTGGTAAAAATGAATAATGCAGTGCGAAAGTAGATGCTTCAAGCTTCAAAATCAATCGAAGTTTATCGTTGTACGATTTTTTTTGAGGAAATGGCGATCGTTTGAATATCGACTATTTCTGGAAAAAATGAAACGTTTAGTGTCCATACACCATTGGAGCGTAAATAGTTCTTTCGACAGACATACTATTCAATAAAAATTGACTAAATTACTTATCAAAAAATGTCCCGACCGATTTCATTGATAGATCACGTGATCCGGATGCAGGTATACCCACGCGTCGCAAAAATCTCTGTTTACATAACAAACATCTCCAGTCGATTTTCTCGAGGGGGTTGGTTAATACGCAGAGACCTTCGCGTGTGCTGTTATTTCGCAATATTTATGAGGACAGCGGATCTGTTTGTTCCACGATCTCCGCAGAAGCGAGATTGTCGGACTTGTTGATACAGGGGGTGGCGAATCCGTTGGTATATATCACGGTGAGCCGTTATTTCGCGGAGGGATGAATATATTCGAAGGGACTGGTGCACGCGCGCGTGCGACTCGAGCTTGATCGGGAATATTTCTTTGCTCTCGTCGAATGGAAACGATAAATTATCTCGTGGACGTCGAACGCTCTATGAAACGGACGTCGGAGGATTCCCGGGAAAAGAATTCGTCGTGGAAAATCGATCTTGATGCAGGAAAATGAAAACAGGGAAAGGGACAATGTACTGGACTAGTGAATGAGAACCAACAGCTAAAATAACTCCTTGTTGGTTATAATTACACTGCGGATCTTTATACAAGATCAAAACTGTCTGCATCGATTGCAAGAAATAGATGCCAGATACACGTTTCATTCTTTCTTGAATAGAATTTTAACATGTTGAAGATAGTGCATTTTTATTCTTCGATTTACTTAATTTAAACGAAATTTTCATTCTTCGATCAACTTAATGTGACCGAAATTTTGATTCTTCGATTAACTTAATTGGCAGAAATTTGTATTCTTCGATCAACTTAATGTGACCGAAATTTGTAGTCTTTGATTAACTTAGTTTGACCGAAATTTTGATTCTTTGATTAACTTAATTTGACCGAAATTTTGATTCTTCGATTAACTTAGTTTGACCGAAATTTAGATTCTTCGATAAACTTAATTTGACCGAAATTTTTATTCTTTGATTAACATAATTGGACCGATATGTTTAAGTACATAGAAAGAAGTGATAGAAGAAGACATCATATTTCTTAATACGTGATAGAACAGTGGGCCGTCATCCCAAAAATTGATCAGAAGTAACAAACTAGCGCCTGAACGTGGAACTGTAAAGGACGAGACAGGACAGAGGCAACGAGACAACCGAAGGGGTGATTAAGGGTGGTGGGGGTTGAAAAACCGTCTTCCGTGTTCGAAGACGAGATAAAAGTTTCCTGAGCGTCGCGCGTCGGGTCAAATTGCTGGGAAAAGTTTCGTTAATGTAAGCGTAAAACGCGGGCGCAAGTTAACGATTATCAAAAGCCACGGCGAAAGCACTCGAGCACCGGATACATTCAAGCGGGGAAATTCTGGTGGACTGTGCCGGGGTAAAAAGCGTCGAGCAGGCTCGAAACTTCGCCGCTGTGTAGCAAAGTTTTCGGGTACGGCCAGTTCCGAAATTTATTCACCGCAGCCGTGCTCCCCTGTGTTCCACGAAAATTAATATATTCCGCTTATATAAGTAATGCTCGGCCCGTCTGTCGCCTATGTCCACCCCCGCGCAACCCCAGCCTACCCTCCTATACCCCCTTTCATCCCCCGTCTCGCGTTTCGAATCGTCGGAAAGGCGTTAACAAATTGTGTTGGTTATTTGGAAGTGAGGTATAGATCCTTGTTAAATATATACACTTTATTAGACTTCGTAAACAAATGAGTGAATGACGTGATACGTGCTGTACTGTGGCTGATCTAGGTGTAACGGGCCCTTGATCTCCAGCGGGTCCTTTTATACCAAGGGAAAAGATCTGCAATAAAATACAGGTGGACCTAAAAGATCTTAGTATGCTAATGCTGTCCGTGTGCATTGTTTCGTGCACATCGTCGGTGTACTTCAACAAATTGTTTATGGCATCATAATAAATATATACTGGCTCTGTTTAACAATATGACGTAGCGAACGACATTTTACGTAGTCTCTATGGAAGCATCGTGACCTACATACAGAATAGGGGCGAACACAGAGAAGAGTTTTCTGTGAATAATGATAAACCGTCTAAGAAAAAAGCACAAAATGCTGGGGGATGAAAAAGAATCCGTAAAGTGCGTCCATTAGGGATGATTACCACCCGATGGGCTCGGGAATGTATGCTGGCAATTTATCGCAATTCGAGGCCGAAAAAATTCACCCCTGTGACCCGCAGTGATTGAAACGAATGTTCCGATATTAATTGCGATTTATCGGAAGGATCTGTTTTGAAACAAGATTTGTAGGTGCGCGGAATTTCTCGTCGAAGGAAAAATATAATTCTCGCAATTTGAATAATCAAGATTTTTGATTTCTTTTAGCCTCGACCACGTAGCTACGTTCATACCGATTAATAAACAACTCCATTTTCTCGTTTCCGATCTGCGGCCAAACCCGAATCACACAAAACCGTGGACCCATGTTTTTTAAAACCTGTCCCATAAAAATATTTTTAACTCGCGTAATTTTGATTATTTTGAATCGAAAAAAATCAGAGAAGTACGTTGAATACCAGTAAACATTTGTGCAACATTTCAATGCAAAACGTGCAATGGTTTTTCTGAAAAAATTCGTGATAAATTCGCGCGAAACACGAAACGTTTATTCAGGAAAACAGGAAAACCCCCATTCGGTCCGTCGTTGTTTTCCACGAGAATTTCATTTTCGCAACCGGCGGCACCGGAAGTGAAATATCGTCCGCTAAAGTAGTATACTTTTTCCCCCGAATTTCGTACAACCGTTCGCGAGAAGAATTTTCGATTCGATCGTGTGTCGTTCTTGCCGGAGATCCCGTGTGTCATAATGGCTCTCCTTTTTCGGTATTCCGCTCGCGGATTCGAAATCGTCCGGGTTTTTCGACGGGGAGAAAAAAATAAAGAAAGAGCAGAAAAATGGCGCTGGTCGAGTGAAACGACACCGTCGATCGGGAACGAAATTGAAACCGGTATGGAGAAAGTGAGAGAAAAAAAATAGCAGGATCGAACACCGATGAAATTCATTCCCGCGAGATGGCTGCATCACTGCTGCATGCCGTTCGCTATAGCTCGCGAAGTGTATATTCGCGTAATTGACCGTGAGGCGTTAATTCACGACGATTGAGCGATCGCCTATGGAAAATGGGACTCGCTACTTCCTGCTAAAAAAGGAGAAAGAACCCGAAAAATACATCCTCCGATTTCTATCGGCAGTATCCCACGAATGGCGGATCGTTCACGCGAAGCGATCGAGTTCCATTGTTAACGAAAATTTGTCTCCCTCTAACTGCGATTGTGTAGAGCTGCAGAATTCGATGCTCTCGAATTAGCCGGAGTTTTACACTGCCTTTTATCTTGTTATGTTGTTTATGTGACAATCAACAACGCTTGCTGACCACTCGGTATCTATGAAATTGCGTATAAAATATTTCGCTTTTTTATAAAACGGTTTTTTTCGAAATCGAAAACGCCCCCACAGTTACCACTTTACATATTATTGTATATGTGTATCTTCTTTTTTAACGTTTCAACCTCGTAAAATTAATATAAATACTTCGAAAACCAATGTTAACATAAATATCACGTTCTGAATTAAAATAAATAGATTTCTAATGATTAGATATTGTCACGAACTAAGCGTATTATAATAAATCCAGTTGATTTGAAGTCGACGACCGACATCGAAGATGTCGTCCAGAGTGTCGCCTCGTGTTGTATCTCTATTTCTTGGTATATGGCTTTTGAATGGGACACCCTGTGCAGGGAATGATTGTTCTACTTCATGGAAAATTATTCCGGCTCGAGAAACCAAAGGTGGGATGTGTATTCAATGAAAATTCAACGAAGCCAACGAAGCAAGCCACGGAAACTTTGTGTACGTTCGGGAATAAAAATAATGGGGTTTGGCGGCCGGTTGAAACGCGTAATGGTATTATATGTACTTCATTTATATTCCAACATGGGAGCGGAACCTAAAGAAACGAAAAAGTGCCGGAAAACAGAGGCTCGGGTTAAATCCGGTCAACGTGCTACCTCCCTGCCTTCCGGGGGCTGTTTTGCGCCGATGTTCGTTCCACCCTCGGCAACAATTTTTATAGATAAATCTAAAATAATTGCAAATTAACCATTCGTGATTTAATATATTCTTGAACTGATAATTCAATATATTCTTTATATTATCTGCAATTCAATTAGTGGACGCTGTCAGCTGTAAAATTAATTAATTCGATCCCTAATTGATCTTGCTGGATCGCATGATTGTTTCAAGTAAATTAATTATATTTCTCTCCAATTATCTTATACAATGTTCAGTCAATTAGGTCGACCATCGTTTAATGTTGTTTACAATTTAATTAAAGGATACATCGTCGAGCGTAATATGCAAAAATTTATTCATTTGATCCTTAATTGATCTTGCTGGATCGAATGGTTATTTCAAGCACATTCACTGTACGATAGCATATTCAATGTTTAACATAAATTAATTACATTCCCGTCGATTTGTTTTACGCGACCCAACCCACGATTCAGTTAATTCAATACATAAATAAATTAAGGTTGCTCTTCAGTTTATCAGAGACGTAAATACTTTTCGTAAATAAAGTTGAATAATTTCCTTGGCACAATAAGTTTGCAAAATCGTCGAAAATCGAGCGTACCACCGATAAGCGATCGACGATGCAAGATTAAATGATCGCGTCGGTCCAATTCATCATTGATAGGATCAAATTGAATGGCCTGTAGTGGCAGAAGTTTGTCGCCACCCTAGTAAATGTTCGAAAAAAATACTTCGATAGAATCGGCGGTGTCGAGCCGAGATTGCGTTCGTAAATCATACAGGCCTCGATGATGGAAGTCGAGTCGAGCAAAATATCGTGTCGGCCGGACTTAACAAGACTGTCACGCGATCGATCGATCGTTAGCTCGATCTCGGACAAATCGGCTCGGGCGTCCACGTACCGTCAGGAAAAAAAGAGCACGTTCCAACGTGCGAGCATTAAATCCTTCCATGCGCAGAACGCATCGATCGGCAGTCTATCTTCCTGGCGAACGACTCGGAATCACGGACGACCAAAGGGTCGTGGAATTCGGCGCCGATTTGCCATAAACTCTCAAACGATCCCCCCCTCCCCAAGAAGGACGTGGGAACTGAGCTTGCAGCACGCCTGATCTCTCAAAGGATGAAATTCAGAATTTTTTACCCGAATCAATCGATCGAGATTGTACGCTAAATCGTGTTGTAAACGAATCGGTTTAGAATTGCATGAGACATCAGTGGTTCGGATAAGAGAAGTTCTACTATATCGTGGACTAAATAGGTGAAAGTTTTTTTTTTATTTAATTCTTTAAACCAGATATGGTTCATATAGCATGAACTTTTATAAAATGATATTAAAGAACAACAAAATTCTGTCACCAAGCAGAACTATTTTCATAAATTAATTAAGGATGCTCTTCAGTTTATCAGAGACGTAATTTCCCATAAATTTTCAAACCATCCCCTCCCTCCTCTCTAGGGGCGAAATCGAGAATTTTTTACGCGAATCAATCGATCGAGATTGTACGCTAAATCGTGTTGTAAACGAATCGGTTTAGAATTGCATGAGACATCAGTGGTTCGGATAAGAGAAGTTCTACTATATCCTGGATTGAACAGGTGAAAGTTTTATAAAAAGATATTAACGAACAACAAAGTTCTGTCACCAAGCAGAACTATTTTCATAAATTAATTAAGGATGCTGTTCAGTTTATCAGAGACGTAATTTCCCATAAACTTTCAAACGATCCCCTCCCTCCTCTCAAGGGGTGAAGTCGAGAATTTTCTACGCGAATCAATCGATCGAGATTGTATGCTAAATCGTGTCGTAAACGAATCGGTTTAGAATTGCATGAGACATCAGTGGTTCGGATAAGAGAAGTTCTACTATATCCTGGATTGAACAGGTGAAAGTTTTATAAAAAGATATTAACGAACAACAAAGTTCTGTCACACAGCAGACCTATTTTCATAAATTAATTAAGGCTGCTGTTCAGTTTATCAGAGACGTAATTTCCCATAAACATTCAAACGATCCTCTCCCTCCTCTCAAGGGGTGAAATCGAGATTTTTTTACGCGAATCAATCGATCGAGATTGTACGCTAAATCGTGTTGTAAACGAATCCGTTTAGAATTGCATGAGACATCAGTGGTTTGAATAAGAGAAGTTCTACTATATTCTCGATTGAACAGGTGAATGTTTTATAAAAAGATATTAACGAACAACAAAGTTCTGTCACAAAGCAGACATATTTTCATAAATTAATTAAGGCCGCTGTTCAGTAGATCAGAGACGTAATTTAACTACGAGCTAACTAAACGAATGACCTAAGTTTGCAGCACGTCTGACCTCTTAAGTGGTGAAACCCCCCTAATTTTGAGAATTTTTTACGCGAATTATTCGATCAGAAGAAAAATACGAATTCGCACAGACTCTTCTGCATCGTACCATCGAAATAGCCATGTATAAGCATCGAATATCAAACACACATACACACGCATACACACCTTCGCCAACTCCGAGCAGTAAATCAGTGAACATACCTCAAAGTTCGGCAGAACAGCGACTCCAGCTGCGCCCGGTCGTTACACCGGAAATTATTAATGCATTATCGCCGCGGAGTAATAAACACGTTATTATAATAATACGAAGTCGAAGCGAGCAGAATCCGAGTGTGTTCCTGTGTGCGTCGATGCAAAATTGTGTTATATATGTGTTATACGATCACTGAGGGGGCCGTTGCCATTTAAAAACCGGACGACTCGCTTCCCCGACGATAATCCCGGCTGTAATGCGTCTATTCACGCGATTCGCCGGGAATATAATGCAGTGATGAACGAGCCGATCGAAAATACGATACATCCAACATTTAACACGTTATGCGCTTAACATCGTATTAAGGACTCGCGGCCCGATTATTGTTGTACCGGCCTGTTTGCCGAAGCGACTTTCCCTGCAATTTTAAGCTGCTCCCACACTCATCATTTACCCAAACGATTATTCCTGCCTTTAATAATCCTAATGAGCTGAAAATAATACAACAGTTACATTCTATAAATGTTCTTTCTATTTTACATTTGAGATATTCACTCTTAATGCGTGAAATCAAGTAGCCACTGGCACCGAAGCTGAATCTGAAAAATTACAAGGTACTTTCCGAACGCCGATAAGAAGTCTAAAAATTAACAGCTGCGTAACTAGGAAGTTCGATCGAAGTTGAGATCCGACTTCATTAATTATTCACCTGCGGGGGAAGATCGACAGAAAAGCGCAGCTCTCGGCTTTCAATTTTTTCTCACAGCTCGCGTTCAATTAAAAGTTCCTCGACTTCGGGCTAACAATCTCTCTCTCTCTCTCTCTCTCTCTCTCTCTTTCCTCTCTCTCTCTCGCTCTGCCGTGCGCGCACGTTTAAAGCCGCCCAGAATAAAAAATAAAAAAGCTTCATGGACGGTACGAAGAAACGCTCTTGGTAATTTTACCAGCAGACTGGGACTCGAACACGTTTGCGTGCTCCATTCGTACTCTTTCTCTCTCTCTTTCTCTCTCCCTCTCTCCAACTCTCTCTCCAGTTGCCACTCGAATGTATTTGATTAATATAGTTGGCAGACGATCGCGACAGTGCATCCGACGACAACGGCGGGAAACTTACCGGATTCAACAACTGTGCAAACTGCGCCGAGCGTCGACGAGCAATGATAAATATTCCTCGACGGGGTATTAGTTAATGAATCAAATGGAACGGAGAATAGATTCCGCGGCCGAGTGTTGCCCGCCAGAATTTCTTCCATTCTGTCTGCTACTCTGCCCTCTTTCTTGTTTGCCAAATTATTCTGGTCCTCGCTAGCTATTACACAGGGTCTTCCATTAAGAAGTGTTAATTAAATGATTGAAGAAGCTGCTTTTTAAAATAAACAATTCCTTACAATATTTTCGACAATTTTACGATTTCGCTAACCACCTGTCGAGGAGTGACAACTCTAGTCTTCAAAAATAGGAAAGAGCATGAAATTAGAAATTCCACATCTCAACGAACGACCCTTTGGTAACCTAGTTCTAAATGCATGTTTTATTTTTCGGACGTGAGGATCGTTGTTGCGTTTATCGTTTTAAAGCTACACCATTAAAATAATTTTTTTTAAAGTATACGTCTAAACTAAATGTCTCTTAACAGTTAGCGTTCGACGTGTATACGCGTCAATCCAGAACTCTATTGCGGTGCAATAACAATAACCTTTTCAAGAATGAATTATTAATTTTTTATCAAATAAAAATGTAATCCTTCCTCGTTTTTCGTAAAATTTATAATTGGACCATTTGCTCTGCGTTCGACGTGTATACTCGTCGTTGCTTGATTTTAATTCGACACTCGGTCTGGGATTTTTCAAACTAAATTCCGCAGTTCAGAGGTTAATAATCCAACCTGGAAAAGATTCATTGCGAAATAGAACAAGCAAAAAAAACAGAATAAAAATGTGACATCAACGTGCAGTGAACCCGAGGACAATCGAATTGGAAAAATGGAAATTTCAGGTATTATAAATCGAGATGCACCATCTCGAGGGCGGACTATCGATCGGAGATTGTTAAAACTCGGACATCAAATTACGGTAACGTCAGCCGTGCACTTACCTCGATAAGTTAATCCGGACAGCTCGCAATTTTCGATGCTCGCCGGGATCAAACTATAATAAGAGCTAAATAAGAAATCCGCCGTGATGAATCGGCCGGAATCGAACGGCGTCAGCAATCGCTGGAAAATTGAGAAAAATGAAAAGGAGCCGCCGTTCCCGTGGGAATCGCCGCCTCCGTTTCCAGAACAAATCGACGCGATCTCTCGCTGAGGAAACGTTTCTCGAACAGCGAGTGCTGTTCTTTTCTTTTTAAACATCCGCGGCGATTCTCGTAGGAATGACAATGGCTGGGTTGCTTTCGATTCGTTTATTTAATAACTCACAATTGTTTTACATATACAGCTGACGCGGTTGCGTTCGTCTTCGATCGATCGTGATCGAAATCGATCCGCGTCGGATTTATTTCGTCTTTTATTCGAAGATCTTCTTATTCTTCAACTTTTCTTCGCTCCTTAACAGCGCGATGTCGATTAGTGCGAGGGACTTTAAGGTATTATTTCTGTATCTTATTCCGTAAATTTATATATATAAACAACTATACAACTTATCGCTAGCTCGTAGTCGAACTTCACCCCTTTGCAACCCTTAATTTCGATTCTCAACCCTTACACGGTCCCAGAAAAGTTTTAGATCACTGGGAAACCTCGTGTTCGATCCAGGTACATTTTCAAACGACTGTTTTATCGATTTTAGAATTTCAACATTTGTTTTCCAACGTTTTACAAGCTGGTGTTCGTATAAAGAAGGTCTCTGAAAATTGAACACGAATTTTTCCAATCATCCAATAGTTTCATCGAAGATAACTTTGCGTTCACCCATTTTTATTCTACACCGTAATTCCATCAATTGTGTTCTATGCGAAGTCTCGTGTTTCGAATAAATGTATTTAAATCACTACACAATCGTAGAAAAATTAGAAATCGTATAGCGTTCGGAGAAGACAATGGGTGAATTTTGAATTATGGAACGTGCGAGGGTTGATCAAGGTGGAAGCACTGTGTTCGTTGTTGGTAGGTCACCGATTTTTGCGCACATATATAACGATGAAAGTTTATTAGAAAGTGTTCCTATTACTTTGTAACTCAAAAATTATAAATAAATTTGTGACAGACTGTTTTAACATCACATGTCTTATGAGAAGTCTTCCAAGAACTTATAAATTAAATGATTCCTTAGTCTCTTCGAATTATTTCAAGTACAACTCTTTCTTACACCATCGACAGTGTTTTCTCGGGATCGCGAGAACCACTTGTGTGAAGAACAGTTGTTTAATTAGCAAACGTTCGGACAAGGCTCAACAAAAAAAAGTTCCTGCCTACTTCAGATTCCTCGGAACTTCCCTCCCATTCGTTTCAGATTTTGATACACCAACGATGGACCATCTTGACGAAACTTTGCAACAATTTGCAGGAATAATTAAGCGAATTAAGAACTGTTCGAGCGAAGTTCCCTTGCTGTGCCACGGCGAGCGATTCCAAGAACAACTTTCGCTTGGTTCCCTTACTCGAAGATAATTAAAGATTTTTTTTGCAATATTTAATCGGCGATATCGCTCAATCTATAATTGTTTCAGTTATTCAAGCTGACACATTTCTGAACAACTCTGCAACGTCGAAAAAATACACGATTCTACGTGAAATAACGAGTGCGTAACAAGATACAATATACGTTTCTTCGGGTTATTATTTTAAAAAAATACAAATTCATAATTGATTTATTTATTTTCATATATTTCAATCTCGAATTTTTCTGAAATTGGGAAACTAGGATAAAACATGTTATTCTCCATCTTTTATATATTTTCGTATATTATTTCGTATTATTCGTATGTTTTTAATTACTCGAATATTCCAACTCGATTTTCTGTAAAATAAAATTCGAGGTGAGAAGAATTTTGCCTCGGATTTTTAATTTGCGTTGGACGTGGTATAATGAAGTTTTTAGGATTCCCAGCGCAACTGTGCATTGCGGTATATTCTAGAGAGCATCTGTTTAATTTGTCAGATGATAGCAGTTTCGTTACCATTATTTTGAAGTCCGCGCAATTCCGTGAGCGAGCGGGAGCGGTTCGACGGACGCAGGAAACGATCGGCGGACCATAATTCCCGTGATTGTTGAGTGCGAAAGTATGTTCGAAATAATTAACCCGCGGCTCTAAGTTCGAACTTCCGTACACCTTCGTTCGTTTCGTTGCTCGGGAATAACTGGGAGCTTTCATGCATTGAAAATGAACCGGGTGCGTTGGCTTCCTGCTAGCGAATCCGGAAATACACTGCGGGGATTGTCCTATTGAAGAATCTGCTTGTATTCTGATCATTCGGTATAATTAATTTCGAACAATAATATCATCCACATCCAGTGGTTTCCGCGCGCAACATTTAATTAAAAAATAAAATGGCATTAAGGCTCGTCCGCTGCAAGGGGAATTATTTTCCACGAACCAAAAAATATAACAGAAAATATAATTTCAAGTTTGATGTAATTGTAAATTTATATTTTTATTCAAATATTACATTTATGAAAGACATTCGTAAACTATTTATTTGCAGCAGTTGATACTTTTTAAGATTCTTAACGAAATTTCATGGAAATTAAAGAATGAAAGGACACGCACAATTTAGTACATTTTCAAAAGAAAAATTTACGAATCTGATGCTTGCATAATCAACACTGTCGTGCATTTGATAAGGATTCAAAATCAATTACATCGTATCTGAATCTTTCAGGGCATTTCTAAGATTCATAATGTAATTTGTTGAAAATTAATGATTCGAAGGACACGTACAATTTAATACATTTTAAAAAATCTAGAGAGTCTGATCCTCGCCTAATCGTCACTGTGATACGTTCTATAAGGATTAAACGTGAATTACATCGAGTCCAAATCTTTCAGAGCGTTCCTGAAATTCCTTTACAGAGCAAACATCCGAGTAGCAGAGGGCGCTATTGAATTTTTACTTTCCCGGAAGCGGTCAGGGAAACAGCTTTGGAACGAGGGTCCGCAATTGGTCCAGATTAGTTCTCGGAAGAGTTCCGAACAAAGATGTTCGATCCTGTCCACGCCCCCTACCTGTTCCCCGCGGTGAAAAATTTTCAATTACCTTTCGCGACAGTTAGCCGGGCAATGAAACTGGAAGCTGTGCTCCTCTCCCCGAGAAATTGGCACTCGGGAAGTGACCAAATTCTCTGTCGGAGGAGAAGCTGGTCCGAGGAATGCACTCGGATGCAGCAAGTCCGAAGAATGTGCAATTCCATCTGACCGAAAGGTGCTTCCGGTCCCGCCGAATCGCGTTATTACGAATACCGAGTTCGTTTCTATCGTCCGTGCACGTTCGCGGTTGCCTGGTCGCGTTCGCCGGCGCCATTCTCGCCGACGATTAAGTGAAAAGACGCCGGAGCTCCCGAACAAACTTCGGAGGCAACTAACAATTGTTTGTCGAGGAAATATTAATGGAAGCCGCTGACCATTAACTTAAAAGACAGACCAATACTGCGCGCATAAGAGCGCACGACCCAAGTGAAAATTTCTATGCCGATTGTATACACTTCCGTCCATAATCACTGGACATTTATTCAAATTTGGATGCAGGCGAGTTTTTGTTATTAACCCATTGCCCTACGATTTATTTGACGGTTTCAGTGATTAGAACTTTCTTTGTAGTTCGTGATTTCCTAAAAAAGGAGAAAATTTATATCTTTGTAAGGTTGAGACTCGGTAACGGTCTAACGCGGCGTTTAATCGTATAAAAGTGGATTAAGAGATTCGAACCACACCGTTCGATCGTCAGCCAAAGACTGTCTTCTCCTTCGTCGCTTTCGACCGTTGCTCGTTGCGTTTTTCGTTTGTTTCGTTTGGCGTTTGTCGCGTTTAGCATTTGTTCATGTGTTGCCACGAGCCGCTACAATTCCAACATCTATTGTATGCCTACATGCTCTCCAATAATTATACACTAACAAAACAGAAATAGAATTTCATCTCGATTTAAAGGAAATTGATAACATACATATTTATTAGATTCCGTTCGGGATCTTCATCGCATTGTGAAATAAAAATGGTACTTGCTCATTTTTTTTAATGTAGAGATTTTGTAAGTAAAATCTGTATATCAATTCTATAAATTCCTGCTTTCGAAATAGGTGCTGAAAGTAACTGGTTGGTTGAAGCAGTCAGGTCTTAGCTGTCATAGTCTGCGGAATAGTGTAGGACGGGCGAAGCTCGTTGAAAAATATTTTCACGTTTTCGGGAGGGCTGTTTGATCCTCATCGCATTGTGGAATAAAAATGGTACTTGCTCATTTTTTTGAATGTAGAGATTTTGTAAGTAAAATCTGTATATCAATTCTATAAATTCCTGCTTTCGAAATAGGTGCTGAAAGTAACTGGTTGGTTGAAGCAGTCAGGTCTTAGCTGTCATAGTCTGCGGAATAGTGTAGGACGGGCGAAGCTCGTTGAAAAATATTTTCACGTTTTCGGGAGGGCTGTTTGATCTTCATCGCATTGTGAAATAAAAATGGTACTTGCTCATTTTTTTTAATGTAGAGATTTTGTAAGTAAAATCTGTATATCAATTCTATAAATTCCTGCTTTCGAAACAGGTGCTGAAAGTAACTGGTTGGTTGAAGCAGTGAGGTCTTAGCTGTGGTAGTCTGCGGAGTAGTGTAGGACGGGCGAAGCTCATTGAAAAATATTTGCACGTTTTCGGGAGGGCTGTTTGAACGGGTCGCGAAAATCCGGCTTAACTCGTGTCCGCGCGCAACAACGGAAACGGAATAAAAACTGAAAATCCGCGACGCGAAAAACGGGACGCTGCCGCGCGATCCTGGGAAACGCGGAACATCAGCGGCGATTGTGGTCGCGGATTTACAGGTCCGGGATCGATAGAGACAAGTACCATTTTCGATTGTTTATCATTTGTACTGTGTTATATAAACGAACTGCGGAGATGTTTAGGCATTGCGATGATAGATTGTAAAATTTCACAGAATTTAGTACGATTTTCATTTGTTTCAGACCTACAAAGAGTACTGCCATTCTTAAATAATAATAATTTATCTTCAAGAAAATTTTACTTCTTTTTATCTCATCTCATTATCGAATTCTCATTTTATCATTTATTATATACCACTGAAAATCAGATTTCACGTAACTCCACTTTCTTAAGATTTGCATAGGAATATTGAAAATTGAAATTTAAACATCCGCAGTCTAATTATAATGTATTGTAACGTCTCTGCGATACTGAAAAAATTGCATTAATAACAATGAAATGAGCATCAGCAGAGACGTCTGAATATTTCTTAGCCAATCAACGAATTTATCGTTCACTGCTTTGCTAAATCAACTCGTCGTGTACTATTTTTTCCCGGCAACTTCGTTTACGGTTTCGGGGGAGAATAAAATATCGCGGTTCAGAAGAAATCGAGCGACCAACGGTGGAGGACATTGGGTTAACCGCGTGGATTGTTTGACGCGGTTGCGGACGCCGCGAAAAAAGATGACACTTTTGTCCGCGAGGGGCGGGATTTTTCAGGATTTTTGGGTGACACGTCGCCGACAGCACAATTTCGCGAAATCCCGACGCATGCATCACGCGTCGCTCTGCGTGTTCTCGCGGAATTTTCGGCCGGCGAAATTTCTTTTCGGTTCGGTGGGAACACCTGCACAGTGTACACAGGCTGTTTCACTTCGTTTTATCGAATCCCCTCTGCCTTTTACTGCTTTAAAATCCCATTAAAATTATTCTCTGTTCGCAGAGAGGCCAGCGAGATATTGTTAGTTAGCGAGTCCATTCTTTTCTTTCATTCACCCTGTCAATATAATTTTATTATACTACGCGAGGATAATGGGAAACGGAGGATAATTTAATTCCTCTTCCGAATTCAATGCTGTACATTTCGTATGTGTATGATAATTGGCTGATATATCTTCGCAGTAATTAAAATTTCAGGCTTCCTGTATCACGAAAATTGTTTGAATTTTTTCTTTTTTTTTCTTTGTCGGTACACAAGTTGCACAATTTTGCGTAGAACAAAGTATAAAATCGATAACTTCGTTCTCCTGCAAATTAATTAAATTTTTTCGTATTAAATGCCACCTGCCGTTTACTCGGAAATATATTAATGGAAAATCATAATTACTGGACTGCAGATGTTTATGAAAATTTACGTTGCCGAGGGTTGATTGATTTTCTAACAGGAAGTGGGTACTTTGTCATGCTGATACGCCAGGTAAATTAGCTACGTAAAAAGAGTATTAAATCTATTAAATATTAATGGGAACCGTGATTGGCTAGACTGAAGATATTTATGTTATGTACTCAGAGACTAATTGACTTCCAGCTGAAGTAAGCTGGAAACATGTTACCGTGATGCTAGCTAAATTATACTTTATTAAAATTTATTGTATATCATGGTCTCTAAATTAAACAATTCAACATTGAACAATGATACAAGATCGTCTTTAAAAATGAAGAATGTTCTTACATCATTTCGATTCTTATAACAAAAGTTTCATAAAGATTTTCGAGCATCTTCGACCGGGGGAAAACTTGAGAATCGCGGAAACATTCGCGGTTTATCGATCGCTATAATCGTAACGCGGAATGGCACCAGGGTCTCTTTCAACGGCGTTCTTATCGCGCGTGATTATGTTCATCCTCTCTAGGAATCGAACGTGTGACCATCGTGCCGAATGAATATAGTTGGACGCCAGCGTCGTCAACAGATCGTAAAATCGAACGAGCCGACGTGTGTGGCGCAGATACGCGTTAAAGATCCCACAGAACTTTGCGAATATTCGCAGTGACGTCATCCACGTGGCGGTCGCGTGAAAAATGCACCGAGTTGTCAAATTGTTACTCAAGAAAAAAGTAACATAAAAATGAAGAACAAGTAATTATTGCACTGCGGATTTTTATGGAAACTTGATTTCCTATCTTAAAAATATGAATGCGTCGGAAATAATTTGTACCATAAAAATAAAAAACAATTATTGCACTGCGGATTTTTATGGAAACTTGATTTCCTATCTTAAAAATATGAATGAGTCGGAAATAATACAATTTCGATTTTTCATGGAAATAATTTGTACCATAAAAATAAAGAACAAGTAATTATTGCACTGCGGATTTTTATGGAAACTTGATTTCCCATCTTAAAAATATGAATGCGTCGGAAATAATACAATTTCGATTTTTTCATGGAAATAATTTGTACCATAAAAATAAAAAACAAGTAATTATTGCACTGCGGATTTTTATGGAAACTTGATTTCCTATCTAAAAAATATGAATGCGTCGGAAATAATACAATTTCGATTTTTCATGGAAATAATTTGTACCATAAAAATAAAAAACAAGTAATTATTGCACTGCGGATTTATACGGAAACTTGATTTCCTATCTTAAAAATATGAATGAGTCGGAAATAATACAATTTCGATTTTTTATGGAAATAATTTGTACCATAAAAATAAAAAACAAGTAATTATTGCACTGCGGATTTTTATGGAAACTTGATTCCCTATCTTAAAAATATGAATGCGTCGGAAAAAAAACAATGTCGATTTTTCATGGAAATAATTTGTACCATAAATGTATAGAAACTCTGCAGTTTGGTAATTACAATGATGTCGTATGGTTTATTTTATACAGCGTAATTTGCAATTTTCAGGAAAAAACTTCGATAGGAAAGTCCGCTTTTGCAAGCCCTTTGAATAGCTGGTCGTTAAGGGAACCGCGTCGACAGTGTCCAGCGTAGTTCCCAGGGCTTGTCACACCCCTAACCAGATTATGTTCGCAATGCAGCGACACGGTGCGATAAGGGGTGGGCGTACGCGTGACTCAACATCGCCGAGGATCGCGAAACTGTGTCACGAGATTGGACGAAATTTTATTCCTAGCGACTGATTAGTGACATGATAGACAGGTCATGAACGTGATCCTCTAATATGCATACAAATGACTTTCCTCGGAGAGGAAATGGTGTTCCGGAGTTGTGTTGCACGAGGTGTGGTCCTGGGTGCTCGTAATAATTAATAACTTCGTTCGGGGAGTAAATGAAGAGTAAGCACAAAGACGCCGACGAAAAATTGATTCTGAACAATGTATTAGTCAGTGAATTTATTAGAAAGTAAATCAAGGATGAAAAAAAGAAACAAATATTCAGATGTTGAGGAAAAGATTGGTTACAAGATCATTTTATCGGTCGATACGTTCGCGAGCAGTTTAAGATGCAGCGTTGATTATGAAAATTGATTGTGAACTATTTATTAGAATTTATTAGAAGGTAAATCAAGGATAAAGAAGAGAAACAAATATTCAGATGTTAAGGAGAACATCATTTTATCAGTCGATACGTGCACGAGCAATTTAAGATGCTAATTATGAAAATGATTTTGAACAATTTATTAGTCAGTAAATTTGATAGAATTGATTAGAAAGTAAATCAAGGATAAAGAAGAGAAACAAATATTCAGATGATGAGGAAAAGATTGGTTATGAGATCATTTTATCGGTCGATACGTTCGCGAGAGTTTAAGATGCAGCGTTGATTATGAAAATTGATTGTGAACTATTTATTAGAATTTATTAGCAGGTAAATCAAGGATAAAGAAGAGAAACAAATATCCAGATGTTAAGGAGAACATCATTTTATCAGTCGATACGTGCACGAGCAATTTAAGATGCTAATTATGAAAATGATTTTGAACAATTTATTAGTCAGTAAATTTGATAGAATTGATTAGAAAGTAAATCAAGGATAAAGAAGAGAAACAAATATTCAGATGATGAGGAAAAGATTGGTTATGAGATCATTTTATCGGTCGATACGTTCGCGAGAGTTTAAGATGCAGCGTTGATTATGAAAATTGATTCTGAACTATTTATTAGAATTTATTAGGAAGTAAATCGAGGATAAAGAAGGGAAACAAATATTCAGATGCTAAGGAAAAAATTAGTTTCGATCATCGTTAGTCGATACGTTCGCGAGCAATTTAAGATGCAGTGTTGATTATGAAAATTGATTCTGAACTATTTATTAGAATTGATTAGAAAGTAAATCGAGGATAAAGAAGGGAAACAAATATTCGGATGCTAAGGAAAAAATGATTTTCGATCAATTTCTTAGTCGATACGTTCGCGAGGAATTTAAGATGCGGTGTCGATTATTGCGAGTGCCGAAAATATATAAATTGCAATGGATGCTGGGACAAGTCTTGATGCGCAGCGTTTCCTTTTAGTAAAAAGGGAACCCTTGTAGCCATTAATCCGTCGCAGCGCGTTCAGCTTTGGCCCGGAGCTTAAACGAATTTCTACAGGGCGATAATCCAGTTTTCGGAACCGGTCGTCGCCGAAATTTCATTGTGCCAAGTGCCCGGTAAATTCTCCGCGCATATTCGAACGCGATTCGCGAGCAACTTTCGCCGATTAATTAATTTCGTTACAATTCCGGAATGAATTTCGGCGACCGGGAACGCGTACGCCTTTGATAAATATGTATATGAAGCGCGATCGAGCGAAACGATGGATCTGAGAAAGTTTCGATAGCGTGTCCCCAAATGGGAGAACGCTGTCGTAGAATATTTTCCGCATCCTCACCGATTGATCACCCTCGCGAGATTCTACGGGGAATTTCGCGATCGTCCGTTTTATTTTCGACGTCGCTCGAACAATCTTGTAACGCGATTAAATTCCTCGAGCGACTCTGCAAACAATTTTAGACGGCTGCTCGCACACCTCAAATTTCATTCGTCCCCGAACACTGTAATCGAATCGGCAGCGCCTCGGATCGGGATAAGTTCGAAAGCTCTTTTTTTCTCGGCTGCGGACGAAGGGAGCTGCAAGTTTGGCAAGTTAATCTGATCCTGATTGATCAAACGGAAATTTTTAACATACGCACGAAATATCGAGATGGAAGTACGAGTGTCATTTTCCGAAAGTTAATTAGAACGATGCATTTCGCGAGATTGACACAAGTTTTATCAAAGAGAAATTTTTTCTCGGCGCTCGTTACTTTGTTCTTCACTGGGTTATAAGGAAAATGAGGTTGTTACAATCGTTTTTTAATGCGACGACACTTTATACCGTGTAATAAAGAGTATTTTATTGAACAATACACATCCTAATGACGATAATAATAAACAAACTCTCACAGATCTCTAACAACCGAATGAAAAATTTGTTTCACCTGTTCAAAGATTTTTCCACTGCACAAATGGAAGAAAAATCCAATTAATAAATATTCTCCCAGTACGATGGAGGTTTGCAGAAGCTATAATCGTGCAATGCCTAATGGCACGATCATAGCATTTTTACCAGTCCCGTTTCCTCCGAGCGACCGATTCGATTGATCGTAATACTGCCGGGAGTCGCGTTCTCGAAATTCTTCGACGAAATTGTTTCCCGCGTTCCTGGGATCTCCGAGGAATCGTTTGAACAGGAAAGCGGCAATCAGAGTATATTAAAAATGTCAGGAATTAACGTAGAAAAGGGAAGAAAGTGAGAGAGAGAGAGAGAGAGAGAGGAGAGACGTTTGAAGAAGTATCGGCAACAAACGAGACTGTTTTCGCGCGAAATAAGGATATTACGAGCATCAGACGAATACCAATCGTTCCGAGGCTGTGCTCGAAAATCGGTGCTTCCTACCTGTGCGCCTCTCTCATACCACCTTATGAAACATTCATGGGGCAAAGCAATTCGTCCGTTTCGCGGTGCTTTTTCGTCAGGGGATCGTTTCTTCCTCGTTCACAACGAGCCCGGCGAACGATCTGCTGCTCTGTTTTCTCGCTCATTCTCTATCTACCGCCTCGATATACTGGTTTCTTTTTTCTCTCTTCGGTTTTTTGTCCGTTTCTCACTTGAACGTGTTAGATAACAAGAAGGAACGCCATTATGTACATATAAAAATATAATCTTATCGCGATCGATCGGCCCTATTTATAGTACGCGTCGAATTCCTGCGCGGGGAACGACAAATCTTCGTCTCTTCAGCTTCTACGCTTCCTTTGACACTCGAATCGCACGTTTTCGCGAGATGCTTAATCGGCTCGACTGTCACTGTAATTAGCACCGCGGCGATTCGAAAATCAAAAATTGGAAAGTTTTCATCACAATTATTGGAATCGTAAAGATCTTCCTATGGGAAATGAAATTTTTTTATCAGAACACGTATTATAATTTCCCTGCACAACTCTATTGAAATTATAATTCCCGGGGAAAATAATATTTCTATCGAAACGAGATTTTCTATGTTAATTGATTTTCCTTTTTTTCTTAAAACAGCCGAGTACTAAATGAAATTTTCGAAATATAAAAACCGGGTTCCGAATTTTCCCGAACTGTGCGATAGAAACAGTGTCGGTGCGCGAATGTTCTTTCGACGGAACAAACGCTGGCGAACGACGGCATTCTGTCGGTCCGCGCGCAACAACCGGATACACGGTGTGCACGTTAGTGTGTATATATATATATATTTATGTATAATATATATATATGTATATGTGTGTATGTATAGATAAAATTTCCCCGTCAGCCACGCTCGCTCTGATACGTTTTCGCACATCACAATTTCTTGTCCCGGGTCACGTTCCGCTTCTGAGACGCTTCTCCCCTTATTGCGAAGAATGAAAAGGAAAAATGGTGTCGGTGTTTCCCGCCGCTAATCCCTCTCTCTCTGTCTTTCACACGCACACAGGCACACACGTACATTCTCTCGTTCTCTTTCTTACTGTAGAATAATTCAAATCGAATCGAGTGAACTGTAGATACACGGTACACGTATGTACATTCGCGGCCGATCTGTGCACGGATCGTTTCGCCGTTTCCTTTTAGACGAGGTTTATAGAGTCGACGGGGATCCCCTTCGCCCATTCAAGGCCAACAGTTTTCTGATCGTATTTCTTCCTCTCCGCTCGATTCCGCTCGATTCTGTTCGGTGCTTCAACCTCGATGGCCAATTCCCGGCAATTTGTTTGCCGGCGATCGCGAAAGAGAACTCGATCGACGATTCGGACAGAAAGGTGATTGCTCATGGGGGAATCGATGGAGAATGTCGGATAGAGCTGGGGATTCGTTACGATTTTCCATGGTGTTTCTGAATATTAAAGAATTACAATCAGACTACTAATTTCATGTATCCACGGTAAATCGAGCAGCTGTAATTTCGAACAGCGTAAACGCGAGAAGAATTTAAAAATGCTGTTACATTATTTTCATCTTATTTAACAAATTGAGAAAGAGTGTAAATTGTCAGTTGACTCCAATTTGTTGGAATTCAGATTCCACATTTTTATGTCTCAATAATTGCAAAGATTGAGCATCAAAGAACTGAAACAATGCAATTCCAAAACAAAAGAATCCAATATCGAACACATCTATTTAAGATGTTAAGAAAGAAAATAAATTGATATTCTGTATATTTGTGTCTCAATGACTGTAAAAATGTGCAGAATAAGGGAGTGTATTCAGGGACGACGACGCGGGGTGTTATCGTTTTCGAAAATAAATGCTTCCGCAAAACAATGGTATCGGGAAGAAACGGTCTCGCTCCCGATAATAGATCCTGGTGTTTCAAGTAGAAAATACTTCACTGGCGACCATTCACCGTCTTTGGTACAGAGAATAGAACGGAGGATAGGAGAGAGGAACAGCTAGAAGAATGCGTGGGAGATAAGAGCAGAAAAAAGGAGGAATAAAAATGAAGCAGAGGAGAGAGGAGCAGACAGATGGTGGTAATGGAAAGAAAATTGCGGGCGAAGCCACCGGAAAATGTAAGTATTAGGTTATTGCGGATGAACTGATTATTTGCTCTCGTTCTGGGAGACTCTTTCGACTATGTTCTTGCGAACAGATACGTTTTGGTTCTCCTCTTTAGATAAAAATACTTGAAACTTTGAAACTTGAAATTTTGCACGAATGTATCGATATGCTGTTGGAATTATTTTTGAAGATTCCGAAGGGCAACGTCTCGATTAATCTGCGAGGGGCTGGGAAGAAATGATTGTCTGCATGTAACTCTGATTTTTAATGAAATATTCCAAATTACAATTAAATATTCCACTGCAGGTTGAATTCTTCGATTCGCAGGTCCGCCGGAAACCAAATATGAGAGGGTTTAATTAGGATGCGTGAACAATTCGAGCCATCGTTAAATGTTTCATACGGGTTTCGGGCTGAAAACTGAGCGCGAAGACAATATCCGGCTCGTTAAGCAGAAACGGCAATGACACGGGCCCGATTTCACTCGTGATCTGTAGGCCGAACTGGCTCAAACATAAAATCCGATTGCCACGCATGTTCACCAGCGAAACGCATTCTCTTTTCATCGCTCGGCACACCATCGCAATTTCGGAAGAAACACGATCGGAACTTCGAACGACACGCACACGCACGCAATCGAGGATCTTACGTTGGCCGCAGCTCAATCTCCCGAAACTATCGCTCTCGATCTTCATCGAAGAAATCTCTATCGACTCCCGCTGTTCCTTCTTATCGGTCTCGTTTTTCACGAATTCGTCGTAGAACACTATAATCTTGAAGAACGTCACGCGCTCTAGAGCGTCCAGGCTAAATTAGACTGTACAATAATGGCCCACTTTTGGTAACTGCGATCTCTCTCCTTTTGCCAATCGTCATAGAGAGCTGATTGGTGGATGTTATGGTTGGGGAACACGCCTGCAGTGGCCTTCGGGTTTGCTGTCGAGCACGAGACACGTTGAGAAGGTAATAATTTTCACTAAATTTGCAAAGAGCAACGTTAAAGAAGAATTATACACTGCATAGCTACAACAAAAACACCAGGAAATTCTGATTGAATTGTAAAGAAAAACGCCTCGATACGTTTAAAATAAAAAGAATTAAATGATTTCGTAATAATTTGTCAGATTCACTGGAGGTGCGTTCCCAAACAGCACTTTCGCCGATGACTTCATGAGAAATCATGATTCGCGACGATCCTCCGCGCTGATCGCACCGAGAGTCCGTCGAGGATACCGATCGATCGATCGACCAAAGGATGTCTATCGAAGGTAAAAACGGGTTTTCGCGCGGCTCCGCTCCGGATCGATCGGTCCAGGATGATCCCCTGCGAGGATTGCTAGTAGAACAACGGTGTCCCTCTCTCCTGTGTTCCTGTGTCCCTCGGATGAATCTCACCGACAACACTCGCAGGTGTGCTGTCATCGGTGTCCACGCTTGTTCTGCGATCTTCCGCGCCGCGAAATTGAATCCAGAGTGCCCGCGGACACCTCGGCGCTGGTGCAACGACCTGCAACAAATGAAACCGGGATTTTGTTTACTTGCGACCGTGGATCGTCACCGTGGAATACCATTTCCAGTGTCAAATAGAGTTTGATTCTATTTTGCATTACACAAACAAATATTTTGGAGATGATGCTATTGTTCAAGCAGTGAATGGAACTATCAATGTTTATAAACGAACAATTTAACGAACGTATTTAACAAAACGTGTTAGATGTAACGCAAAAGATGTTCAATTAACGACTGACAAATTTTTCAAACAATTTTTCCCTCATGCATTTATTTGTTTCGTTCAACCTTTACTTTGTACATTTCGCCTCTCACACGTTATGTTTCGTTCTCATTCTCACCACACACATCCACACAACTGTCTCGCGATGTTTCGCTTGAACGATCTGCTTCGTTTTCGAATAACTTGTGCCGTTGCTTCGGAAATATATCATTGAGTTGAATAGTACTCGCGGTAGAAGTGTCGGCAGTATCTATAATGTTTAATTAATTCCCACTTGAATCGAGCGTGCCGCCGCGACATAGATGTCCCAATTAGGTGAATAGGTTCAAGTTATTGGCCCGTGGAATACTTTAATCGGCAGTCGAACGCGAGAAATTCTGGCAGTATTCGGTTCCCGAACTATTTCATAAACCGAAGTTTCGGAGGTCTACCGCGCTGCGAGCCGGCCTCTCGAAAACACGCTGCCAAACAATTCCTAATTAGACAACTTAAACGCCAATAATAGCGCGGTCTAATATATTCCTCGAGCACCCGATACGTTCCACGAAGGATACTTCCGTGGGAATAATTTGCCGGGGACTCGAGTCTAAAAGGACTCGGTCAAAGGGACTCCTTTAGACGAACTTAATACTCTTGAAGTTGACTAACTACCAGCTCTATACACTGGCACACCGAGTTTCCTCTTACATTTTTGAAATGTGAAATATTCAGTTAATCGAATGATGAAATTCATTTTCGTTTATCAGTCTTCACGATGGAATAGCTGTTTTTAAAATTGAGCCAAACAGATCGAAATTTTTCAACGAGTCAGAATTGAATGTTACACAAGCTTACAGCTTGATTCTATTATTTTATTTTGATCAGATGCAGCTGTTATACGATAAGATTTGAATGCAAAATATTAAATATATACATATACTATTTGAATAAATGTTGGGGAAAGAGATTGAGAAATTGTGGGAGCGTACATAAGCACTAATAGTGTTTGCTTAAATTACGAGGTGGTCGCAGGACTGTATCGAACACTGTTCTGCAAAGAAACGTGTGTCGTGGATTTCTCTGGAGAGTACAGTAACGATTAGACCACTCAAACACCAGTAATATCACGGTGTAATATTCCTGAAGCACACACGGTTCCCTGAGGATATTCCTAAGGGAAGCAACTCAGGTTAGGTACATCATAGTATTTCTAAACTGAGAGCATTTTTGAAGACCTCACAGCTTTAACAAATTTTTTAAATACTTCTTCAATCGATCTACCACCCTTCTTCCACCATAAACTCAGTCCCAGACACCCCGATACCATTCCAGAATATTGTTCCCCATGATTCCGGGTTTATAGGTTCTAAAACGACCAAGCTACAATTTTCTCCATTCTCCTGAAGGATATCTACCATCTTATAATGGACCCCAAATATTTTTACAGGCCCTAAACGCTTTAGTATTCAATCTACCGTCATCCCTTGTATTTCTCGCTCCGACAACGACCCTAAAACACTTACGACAGTTTTGTTTTTCTAGATTAATTCCATCTTTATAATGTACACAATATTTTTGTGGGCAACTGGCAATGTGTCGAAGGTACCCCATTCGATAAAACAACCCTGGAGAAAGGATCCTGTCTTGAGGAAAAGATAACGGAGCCAGCATCCCCACGAAGCAATGTAATAAAGGCGAAACAACGTATTAACACTGAAAATAAAACGGCGCCGAGATGAGATTCTTTTAACGCCTATAGACCTCGCTCATCTCCACTTGACGATTATTTCTAAGAGGATCACGTTTTCCAGAAAACAACCCTTTCGCGAGAGGTCACCTTGAGAAATTATTTACAAGGTCAATATTTACAGGGAATTTTTTCTGCTTATTCTTATATTATTCTACAATCATCCAGCTTTAATTTGCAAGAATTTTCGTGGCTGTGTTTTAATTCTGTTAAAAGTTTTACGATTTTGTCTCAACCCCTACGTCGTAACAGGAAAAACTGGACTCTTTCACGAGAGGTCACCTTAAAAAAATATTTGCAAGGGCAATATTTGCAGGGAATTTTTTCTGTTATTTTTGCATTATTTTACAACCTTCCAGCTTTAATTTGCAAGAAGTTTCGTTGCTCTATCTTAATTCTGATAAAAGTTCTACGATTTTTCCTCAGCCCCTACGTCGTAACGGGACTCCTTCACGAGAGGTCAACTTGAGAAAATATTCATTAGGTCAATATTTACAGGGAATTTTTTCTGTTATTTTTGCATTATTTTACAACCTTCCAGCTTTAATTTGCAAGAAGTTTCGTTGCTCTATCTTACTTCTGCTAAAAGTTCTACGCTTTTGCCTCAACCCCTATGTCGTCGCAGGCAATATAAGACTATTTCGCGAGAGGTCACCTAAAAAAAATATTTATGAGGTCAATATTTGCAGGGAATTTTTTCTGCTACTTTTGCATTATTTTACAACCTTTCGGT
>CM052202.1:5366479-5437125 GCA_028455805.1 Lasioglossum figueresi | reverse complement strand
ATGTATATATATATGTATATATATGTATGCATGTATGTGTGTGCGACGCCGCGCCCCTCTCGCACGCCTAATGAGAACACCACGGATTCCAGGTTGCGCCGGATTATTGAATGCGTCATTACGAGGGGATCGCCGACCGCTAGCTGGCAACTCGATTATCCGCTCCCTTGTTCCACAGGAGCCGCATGAATATACTAATTACACCCGCCGGACAGAAAGGCGAGGCGTCCAAAGTGGGACAAGCCCCGTCAAGACTTCCGATGACATTTCCCGACGTTACCGCCAGAACACGGATACTGCTCGGGATGTTTGCTAGACTCGATGCTGGTTTGACCTTCTGACTTGACGGGCGCGAACTTTCCAGTCGACACGGCAACTTGGAGTCACGGGATCGTGGAGACGAATCGCATCTTTCGCTGGTTAACAATTTTCATGGAACTCTGGCAGAGTTTCCTCAGAAACACAGTCTTCCCTCGCGCGTATGCAGGCTCAGAAAGCGTAGAGGTATCAGATGATCGCATAAGTTCGTGCCCGGTTTGAAAATAAAATTGAATGATTAAATTTTAAAGAATTTATTAATCAGTTGCATAGTCATCATTCTTATCTACAATTAGAAAAGTTCTGCATCGGATTGTTCGTTAGCTTATACGTTAATGTGGTCCACCGACTATCCGTATGCAGAATTTCAAGTCGATCCGACAGGTGGTGTTCGCATGATTTAAGGAATCATGGTAGTCTGCTTTTCAAGAATTTCGAATATCAATGTACACCAACGTAAATACTAATCCTCTATTATTCTCAGCAGTTTCGCGACAGGAATTGCTTGGAATTGAATGGAGGCCAATAAAATCGTGCAAACGGAGGCAATTCGATATACGGAGGCGCTGGTATAGTAAGCGTGCAAACGAAGGCGAAACGAACACAAAATAATAGCCATCTCTTGCACGGCACTTCGGACGCAGATATCTCCACCCCCCGTTCTATGATCGCTTTTAATGAAAATATACCAAATAAAGCTGGACGACCGCCGATAAAAACAGACCACTGGAAACCGCTTCTCCTCGCAATGCTGAGCAAAAACTAATTAATCAATATTACCTACACACCGATCGCTGAAAAACGGAACCTATAAATGCTTTAACTGAAGACATAACTTTACGAATGTCCGCTAACAGTTAAATCATCAATTTCTTTGCAGATGATCAGAATTAAATAATCTTTATCAAAAAGAACAGACCAGGACTGTGCACATAGCGTTTCACCTCGGAGGGCGACGGGTCAGAGTCGTTCACTTTGCGCCTAAAGAACTTTTTCACTTCGACGATCCTCATAATTGCTACTACACGAAAACCCGAATTCGTTTTATGAAAAATCTGGGGAGGGGAGAATACAAGATGGCGAAGTTGCTCTGACAAAGAAGATCACCCCGGGAGCGGTCCGGTTTTTCATTAAGCGACGGAAAAGAAGCTCGACGATTGTCGCGTTTAATAATTTCGAGGCAGCCCACGGCTTGCGGCGCGAACTCCTCGAATTAGAGCTGTTTTCCTCTGGCGCGATGCAAATTCGTCGACGTATATCCCCGGCTCTTGAGGCTAGGAGAGAGAGGAGAGAGAGAGAGAGAGAGAGAGAGAGAGAGAGTTCGTTTTCCGCGACGTTGTTCGCAATCCGCGCCTCTAATTTAGACGCTCGAAATTTACAGTCGCGCCCGTAAGCAGTTAAACTTAATTAATGCGAAAGTCGGTCTCCGGGCCCTGGACGTTTCTTTTTTTCTCGTTTTCGTGCGAGGAAGAAGGAATGAAGCAACGTCCACGTGTTATCGCTCGTTTGGCAGCGAGAGGGATGAGGGAGAGAAAGGGAGGAAAAATGGAGAGGGTGGATTACGTGCTCTTTGAGGACTGCGTGCCGTGAAAACAGACGGGAGACGCGCGAGCGCACGGGAATTAAAACGTTTCCCTCCGTTTCCGGTTTCAGGATGGTTGAACGCGCGCGCTCCCGCTGTCTCTGCTCGCTTTTTCTTCCCGTTCTTGGATTCGAGCGGCTTCTCTTCGACGGGAAACGACGTTTCTTCTTTCTAGACGGCGTGCATAAAAGGGGAAATTCTCGATGTACTGGCTGTCTCATGGATTCTGTGTGAAAAAGTCAGTCGGAAATGTGGTGCACTAGTTTTCCAACGGACTGCGAGTACACGATCGAACAGAGTGGATTATTGTTGTATCATTTAGTGTATAATGGATGGTGGTGCGAATTGCGTGTGCACAGAGCGATTCTACATGAAAAAACTCGGTCGAAAATTATTGAGAAAATCGTCTTTCAATGTCTAAGTCCACGTGTACTCTAGCAAGTGCACTTGGAGCAAATTCAAAGTCGATTCTCTCAAAAACGGAGCCTCAGACAAGAAATGTTACATTTTCAACTCAGTTTTTCATGTAGAATCGTCCAGTTGTGTACCAAATAATTCAAGTATACTCTTCCGTAAGTGTACATGTACTTGGAGCAAATTCAAACTCGATTTTCTCTAAAACGGAGCTTCAGACAAGAAATGTTACATTTTCGACACTATTTTTCATGTGAAATCGCCTAGTTGTGCACCAAATAATGCAAGTACACTCTTCCGTAAGTGTACATGTACTTGGAGCAAAATCAAACTTGATTCTTTTGAAAACGGAGCCTCAGACAAGAAATGTTACATTATCGACTCAGTTTTTCATGTAGAATCGCCCAGTTGTGCACCAAATAATGCAAGTACACTCTTCCGTAAGTGTACATGTACTTGGAGCAAATTCAAACTCGATTCTCTCGATAACGTTGGGTCAAAGAAGAAAACTTCATTCTACATTTCCGACTGATTTTTCCATGGAAAATCACCGCGTCTACCTGCCATTGCGCCATCATTCCTGGGAGACACTGTACGACCCGGAGCCGAGACAGGTTCCCGTTGCCGCGCATAACAGGAATTAGCTCTCGTTTGATCGAAGTTTCATTATCCGTTTCTCGGTGAACGTTCACAGTGCAGCTGACAATCCGCTCTTTTCCCGGGTTCCCGTGCAACAACGAACGCGGATAACGGGGACTCGCCTTTTAGTATCGTGGAAATAACGATCGTACGTCTACCGTTTTATGCTTACATCGTGCGCCCGCCATGGATCCGATTTAACGAGCGCCGTCGATACCAGTGCGCCTTCAGCTTCTGCCATTAATCATCGGTCGTCATCGAGCCTCTGTTACGCGATTTATTTTGCGATCGGACTCCCGGGGCTACTTTGTTGCTAATCATCTACGGAAATTGCGCTGGTATTTCTTCCCTGAGAAACCTGGTTATTCAGAAGATTGGCGTCAACGTTTGCATTACATTTCTAATCGATGTGCACCACTCGCAAAATTTTTGGTAAAATTATTTCAACGCTTCCCTACCGAATACTTTTGCTAAAAGAAACAGAAATTTTCTTTCGTGTGTTCAACAAGTTCGAAACATTTAAAGTAACGTTCTGCACCTCGCAATTAATGTAGACAATTTTTATTTCGCATAGAATAATAATAATGTAATTTATAAAAATAACTGGGTAATATCGCGAAGAAATATCTGAAGCGACCTAATAAGTCTGAATTCGTGGTGCAAATAGATTTCGTTCGTCTCATTAAAAATGGAGGATTATTAATGGAGAGGGGCGTCGCAAGTGGGTCGGATTTAATTGTAAGAAATAATTAACGAACATTACGGGGATCGCGGCCACGATGAATTCGGCTAAAGGCACGAACGAACAACGGACTCGTCGGCTTAACGAACAGCCACGCGTTTTTCATGCCCTCCCGAACGCCTCGATTTCCTTTTCTCTCTCTGTATGTGTGCGTGCCTGTAGTTTTCCCCGAGGCCTACACATTGGCCGTGGTCCAAAAAGAAGTGACCGCAAATGGAGAATCGATGGAACAACAAGCGCATTCATCGGACTCATTAATTCTATAACTGCGTCGACCGTCCCCGCGTATCAACCTCGTCGGCGATTCATCACGTTCCGAAGGAAAATATAAACAAAACAACGCCGTCGGAGAGGTGGCGATCGTTCGCGTCAATATTTATGTAATCTGCAGATACGTGTCCTCGACCGGATGATAAAAATCGCGAAAAACGGTTTCGATCGAGCGGCACAACTTTCGCCGCGTTCGCGAAAGTGGATTATGAAAACACGCTTTCCCAAGTCCTGTTCGACCCTTTAAAAACACGCAACACACATTCAACGGCACAGGGCGACACGATCGAGCATCGTGACGACAAAACTTGCTATGCGGAAATGAAATAAGATATATTTTCTGGAAATACAATCCAACAGACATAAAATATTTGTCAGTTCCTGGGACATCTGTTCCAAGCGAACGAGTATTTTCAATAGAGCTGAATGCCAAGATCTTGATCACGTCATTTGGCAATGCCCAAAATATGAAGATGAACGTGATACGCTACTTTCAGCTCTCTTTCGACACAAGTACTGTCTCCCGACTTGTATAAGATACTTCCTATGTGGTCCAGATATTAAATGCCTGTTAATCATTCTCGATTTTATTAAGCTTTGTCCATTAAAAATTTAATTTCATTGAATTGACCTTTCGAATTACAAATTAATGTTAAGCTACGGTAAGTTAAGAGGCGCGTTAAGTCGCTATGTAACACGCTGATGGATTCATGTACCGAACATGCTATATAAACCATATCTGGTTTAAAGCATTAAATAAAACAACAAGAGAGACACTATCAGATCTATCAAATAAAATCCATCCACACCAACGAATAAAAATGTTTATAGCGGACAATATAATAAATCTTATTCTAAAATTTATTAATTGGCAACGCATCGTTGATTAACATAATTTTTGTTGTCGATATTTTCTCGGTATACCGCTAAATGTTTCGTTCGCCTCGTTCGGAAATTCTCGTGGACTCGCAACGCGCTTCTCACTGAAATATCTTCGTCGGAATGAACGCCCGTAAGACTCGCGAGCTGAAAATTCGTTTACGTCGAAAATATTTTCAGTATCCAATTTACAAGGAAACAAAACTCGATCTAGGGGCGGACAGAAACTGGGCTTTCTGATCGATCGGCGAACTCAATTAAAAAGTTTGATGCCGTTGCGAGAAGCAGAACTAATCGCGACGCGAAAAACAGCCGGCCGTTATTAAAATTCATAACAATTTCCGTTCGAATTACGAGACGCGAGATTGGAAAAGTGGGTGAGAGAGTTTTGCGCGCCCGGGAGTCGGTGAAATTTTCGCGTGTCCTCGACCGAATTAAATGGGGAATGTTGACGGGTAGATGTTCACGGTTTCTAGCCGAGCGAGATGCATAAATGTTTTAAAGAACCAACGTGACCGACACGGCGTCGGTTTTGTAATAGAAGTTCGACGGACACTCGTCAAACCGTCATAAATCTCCGCGGGAATGAGTTATAACTCCATTGTCCGGTCGCGTTTCATCTTCGTCACCAGTTTCCTCTGCGAACGACTCGGAATTTTCAATTTTCTTCCTGTTCTTTTTTTCGGTGTCTCGTTTTTTCTTTTTTTGGTTTCGTCCATCCGTCAATCCCGTAACCGGTGCAACGCAGATTTTGCCGAATCTGCAGCGTCCCGACGTCACCGGGACGTCACGACGTCACGGCGAAATATTACTTCCTTTTTATTTATTCATTAGAGTCCGACCTCCTCTATTGCGTGTTCGCTATTACAGCGTTACGAAGGCGAAATTGACCGAGATCGTACTCACAATTTCTTCTCTTTTCGAATTATTATTCGAGGAAACAATTCGTGGTTGAATTGGAATGAAATAATGTCACTGTATTTCCACGACGTATGTTAGTTGTGCGAATTTCGTGCAGCTGCAGAAAAACATTGACAAAGCACGATAAAGATTGTATCCATACCGATATTTATCTATCCTTCAGAACGAATTCCAATAAAATCCACTGAAGAAACGTTTCTCGTTAGGTTTTCGTACCATTAAACCAAGAAAAATAGAATTGCAGATACCGGACAAGGTGGCTCGCGACAATCCGTCGCAAATCAGCGGTCAGGTGCGCACGGAAAGCAACAAACCGGCCGTCCATTTCCGTGGGCAGCTGTCTGGTATTTATGCGTGGGCAAAGTCCACGCGAAACGAAATAAAACCAATAACCGATGACACCGCCGGTTTGCCGCAAAACGGCAGTGTTGCATTTGGTCAGTTGTTGTTCCGTAGCCGCGGAATTTAAATATCTATTACAATGGAGCAGCGTCGACGTGTAGAACGCCGCGTTTCCGCTCGTCTCTCTATGGCTTTTCTTTTTATATTTATTTTTCGTTCCGTAGCACCCGTCTCTCGGATTTATCATCGGTTCATCGAGTCGTTCGGTGGGACGTGTTTCATCGGACAATGCGCTTTGTTCCAGCGATACTGTGTGTTCTCGAACGTTAGGCCCTTTTAGAGGTTTCGCGGCACTGCGTTCTAGTGCCCAGACTAGGATTCGGCGGTTCGTTTGATTTATCACGGTGCTATGGCACACTAGCTAGTGATAAATGAGTGGCCTCGATAGGCTCAGGAAGGACGAGCATCGATTCCTGCGGTCGAATCCGGACGAGGGGCTCCTGACGGCCTCCGGACAACCCTAATTGGTTGCCTGAACCAGGTACCGGCGAGCGCGGAACTATTTAATGGGATTTTGAACGGCGGTTTTCACCGGGGCTGTTAACCCCTCGACTCCGCGATATTGGGTTCGACGCGTGTGGCGATGGCCGAAAATGGAATTCCGGAAATTAGAGGATTATTCATTAAATTTTTCAGTCAATTTTCTAATACAGGTGGTCCATGTTTAGAACAAAATTACAGTTTTATCACACAGTTTAACACTAAACCTGCCAACCTGTAAAAATAGCTGGCACGTGTCGCCTTTCGTCAACATTCACCGAATTAATATAGATATTGTGGGGATTAATTGAAATTCGAGATAGGGAATAAAACAATTTAATAGGATTTAAACAATAAGTACACGTTATAAATATGTAAGCACGGCTCCAACTCGCTACAACTCGTACCGTTCGGCTCGTCGCGGAAAACAACTCTGCTCTCTCGCCCATCGGTATTTTCCGACGAGCCCTTTCGTCCCCTTCAACTTTCCCAGGGACCTTCGGACTTTGCCGATTGTCCAAACGCTTCATCTTTATGGCCCACGCAGGCCCCACGTTCGGTCCCTAAAAAATACGCTTCCTGGGTATGATCGTAAATCCTGAAACATGGGTCTAGGCTCGGCGACGGTTGTGACGAATTTACGATGCTACAATATTCTGTGATTTTCATTATAATATGTGCTCGGATAATTGCAATTATTGTAAACTATTGTTGATCTTTTCGCTTCGGAAACATCAGTGAGATTATACTTCAAGTGAAGTGAGGAGTACTTCTTTCTAAATAATTACCACATTTTTCTGTTTCAAACGAGTCCAAACACGATATTGAATAATATTTGCTAGAACCTCGATTATTTGAATCACTTGGTGGGACGTGAGTGTCCAACGCTTGAAGTGTTCAGTTCCTTTAATCCATCCGCTGCTTCAAATTGCACCTACTCATTTTTATAATGGTCGCGTAAAATCCGTAGTCCGGTCGTGTGGATCAAAATGGCGACAGTGAACGATCGAAGTGAAAACTCAGAAGCACCGCATGAACGAGGGACGAAAAAAGTAACCGACCGTGTTAACCGGCAGGAAATCGCGTAAACGTTGACCCGATGGGGAAACGTTTTTTTGTGCTCTGTCGAGCAACATTTGATCTAGTCGCGGGCCTTTTGATCGTGTCTCCCCCACCGTTAGGGGCGGATCTAGCAGACAGCACGAGTCAAAGTAGACCGGCCACAGGATTTAATGAGGAATCCGCTTTGCCCACTTTTGCCCCGGGGGTAATTGGCACTTCGCCACGTATTAATTGACAGATTCATTCCGGCCCTTTATCGCGATTATGAGAAATTGTCTGTAGAAAACGGGGTTACTGTAAATGCCCCGGCCATTTGCAGCGTTTCGTCCCCTCGGTAACCGCATTAAAATCACAGTCGAACTTTCGAATCGAGTTTCTGCGCGAGGATTTCGATCGGTCCCGTGATCGAGAACGAGCTTTGGCTCGCCGGTGATAGGATCGGAAAGTTATTCCTGCTTTGACGCTTGATAAAAGTTCGATTTTAATCGGGATCGGATTGTCCGGAGACTTTCCGACGCCGACAAAATAAATTTCAAACGAGAAACTGACCAGGAACTTTTGCAAAACATGCGTGCGCTCAGCGATTTACTAAATCAAATGTCATTGGCTTGCTATAGAGATTCGACGATTTACCATAGATCGTAGATCGTAGATCTAACAAGGGACAAGTGTAACACGCCGATTTTAATAAAATTTATACGTGATGATTGTAGATGTGACGCGTAGAATGTTGAAAAATATTTTACACGTATCTTTTTTAGCTGCTGGTATGGTCGGAAAATGTGACGTATTTAACAATTATCGTTAAAAGTTAAATCAAAAGAATTCTACAAACAAATAAATATCTGCTAGTAAGCAGAAATAGAGTTCTCACCCTAACTTTGAGAGCTATCTTCACTCTCTTAACACTTTACCTACCGGAAGCCTATTAATAGGATTTTTAATAATTGTACTGTGCCAAAAGAAAGCATAGAAATTTTTTTTTACATTACAATCTTAAATAGAACTATTAGATGACGTTATTGTGGGTGACTTGTTGGTTCGCAATGATAATTGCTGTTGCTACTGAAGGTTCCATTAAAAAATGTTTAGCCATTTACCATAGATTTTTCAAAATTATGCAATAATCACCGGTCGGTAATGTGTTAACACGAATGTCAACAGATAAAAAAAATGCTTGTCAAATATTTTTCAACAAATTCAATCCTGTATAAAAAATTTCATAAAAATCGGCGTGTTGCACATGGGTTATGTTTCTTGTTAGTGCAAAGAATCCAGGATTCGAGGATCTCTGGACTGATTCATTCGAATGCGTCTCTGGCATTATGAGCAAAGGATTTCCATAGTAACAATATTTCTCGAACAAGCCAGCGCAAGGATTAAGGAATGCTGGGTAGCGGGAGGAATCGACGGTGGGAAAGATGAAAATTTATGAATTCCCGTTTAAAGCCGGTCTGCGTCTCTCGAGATAGCGGCCGGGGTCCGGTCCGGTAATTGGATTAAACCGATGAATCACGGTTGTTAAACTGTTTATCCGACGGATCAGTGTTCTTCCAGATTCCTTCGTTTCCTGTTCGAGTGCGTGGTAACTTGAGATTTCCTCGCGGAAGTCAAACATCTGGCCTGATCCCCGACTACTGCTGTTGATATCCTCTGTTACAAAGTCCGCACGACTGCATTGCGACAAGGGATAACTATAATCCTCTCGGCCAACTACAAATCTTTAAACAGCTGCTATGCTCGCTAGCAAATTGCAGCTGCTTTGAAATATTTCCTGTTTTTCTTGTTTCTTTAGCTTGTAGAACGGAGAAGTTTGCCCGAATCGACAAAGCGAGAAACGCGAAACGAAATAAAGTGGGTAAAATCATTTGAAAGCATCGTTATTAGATGAAGTCTGTAGTAACAACCGCGGCCTAGATCTTTTCCATAAATGTCCTAACGACGTCGTAGAACCATCCGACTAATGAAACTCGTCTTGATTCGAGTTTGCCAGGCCGTTTCTCTGGCGAACGAATCGAAAACTGTAGCGAGAGTCCCGAGAAACTCCAAACAAGAATAAATTACAGCTTCATCACAAGGTCCTTATCAGTGGCTGGGAAGCAGGATCGTTAAACCGAGTCCGGAAATTATCCGATTCGACGTAAACTCCGTGAACGAACTGCGAAACCGGGTCGTCGGCCATATCTCGGCTCGTTATCTACCGTTATTACATCACCGACCAACATTTTTCGCCTTCGGGGTCATCGTGGATCCACTCGCGCCAGGTTAGTTGTACAGGATGTCTCAAAAGTGTTGAGATGAGCGACTCTGAGATGACTGATGGTTTTTGAGATTCCCATATTTTTGGGGCATCATGTGGAGGATTCTCAATCGTGTCAGAGCTGAAAGACCCAAGAAGGAAGCCCTAGAATTAGTTAGGTCCATTGATTTTTGACCGAGCTGTACATTTCCAAGTGTTAACCTAACAAAAACGAAGGTTCATGTTGCATCGTGGTAAACTATACTGACGAAACTCATGAATCTCGAGGCCCCACACCCTTGGAGCGCCCTGTACAGCTTAGCAATGCACTAGAATAAGAAGACCCAAGTAAGAAGCCCAAGACCACTGATTTCTGACCGAGCTATACATTTTCAAGTGTTAACCTTACAAAAACGAAGTTCCAGGTTGCAATGTGATAAACTACCCTTAGAAAAATCATGTTTTTCGAGGTTTCACACCCTTGGAACTCCCTGTACAGTTTGGTAAAGTACTAGAACCAGAAGACCCAAGTAGGAAGCCCTTGGTTGTGACCACTGATTTTTCAACCAGCTGTAAATTCTCAATAAATCGGACCGTTCACAAAATCCTTAGACAAAGTAAATAAAATAAAACAAATAAAAATGCTGAATTTTTGGGGCCCTATATTTTTGTACCGCGCAGTACAGTCCATCAAGGGGCGTGTCGAAGCCGACATACGCGGTGAATGAACCGATATTCATAATTCAAGCTTTTATCGGGAGGGATACGCGTATTGCGAGGGGTGTAATTTCAGGATAGTGGCGGAGAAGGAAGTCGGGGATGGCCGCTCCACGGAAACGATAGCTTACGCGATCCAGCCTGCAACGCGGTATCTCGCCTTCCGTGCTTTCATTATCAGCAACCATAGATCACCGCGTGAGCTCCAATGACATTGCATCCGTCTGTCCATCCCTCATCGCAAAACAACGGGCAACGATCGCGAAACATCGCCGTCGACGTGAGCCCACCGACGATGCTCGGATACTGTGTAGACACTGTGCGAATACTGTGTTCGGTGGAGGGAGAACACATTTTCAGGATGGTGGAAAACGGAATCGACTGGCGGAAGCTCTGCGGTGCCAGGCCTCTATCGGGTGATTTTCGATGATCAGTCGAATGGGGAGCAATCGGGGAGGATGCGGGGTACAGGGGTTGCGGGTGCGAAGGTTCGGGGTTGCTCAGTTTTAGCCACCAAGCGCTTCATATTTTCTAGAATTCAATATTATTATTTAATAATCTCTATAGTCAAGTGAACTGGAAAAACTGTCGAGACATCGACAGAATTTTTCCAGTTATTAATGCATGAACGAAGGTTCAGGGTTGATCAGTTTAGCCGCCAGGAGCTTTATATTTTTCAGAATTAGAATTTTTAGATTTTTCTGTATTCTTGACAAATTTAATTTTTGTTTTCTGGAAGTTTTCAATCTGTCAACATTTTAAGAATTTTATTATTCAGTATAGTCTATGCTGTATAGTCAAGTGAACTGGAAAAGTTGTCGAGACATCGACAGAATTTTTCCAGTTGTTAATTCCTGGATTAAAGTTCAGGATTGATCAGTTTTAGCCGCCAGGCGCTTTATATTTTTTAGAACGAGTAGTTTTAAATTTTTGTGTATTCTTGACAAATTTAATTTTTGTTTTTTGGAAGTTCTAAACCAGTCAACATTTTAAAAATTTTATTATTCAATATAATCTATGCTGTATACTCAAGTGAACTGGAAAAATGGTCGAGACATCGACAGAATTTTTCCAGTTGTTAATGCATGGATTTAGGTTTAGATTGATCAGTTTTAGCTGCCAGGTGCTTTATATTTTTTAGAACGAGAAGTTTTAGATTTTTCTGTATTCTTGACATATGTAATGTTTGTGTTTTGGAAGTTCTAAACCAGTCAATATTTTCAAAATTTTATTATTCAATATACTCTATGCTGTATACTCAAGTGAACTGGAAAAATTGTCGAGACATCGACAGAATTTTTCCAGTTGTTAATGCATGGATTATGGTTTAGATTGATCAGTTGTAGCCGCCAGGTGCTTTATATTTTTTAGAACAAGAAGTTTTAGATTTTTCTGTATTCTTCACAAATTTTATGTTTGTTTTTTGGAAGTTTTCGATCTCTCAACATTTTAAGAATTTTATTATTCAATATACTCTATGCTGTATACTCAAATGAACTGGAAAAATTGTCGAGACATGGATAGAGTTGTTGCGAGTTGTTAATGCATGGATTAACGGGGAAATTGTTTCGCTTGTCGCGGCACGCAGCGACGCGTGAACACCTTGTAATTTGTTCTTCATTAAAGCGTCACCGTATTCTTCCGGTTTTCAGGGCGGTGACGGAAGCCGCCGGAAGATTTCGCATTAGCCGGGGAAGTTCGCGCAACTTTGTTATAGCTCGATGGGCTCTCGAGCGGCCGTCTGGAAACTCATCTGAAACTCGGATTAGGGTACACCGTTGAACAAAGGGATCGAAAAAAGCGTCGGGAACAGTGGCCGAAAAAGAAACAGCCCTGAGAAAACAAGAACGAGATCACGTGAAAAAGAAGGGAAAACACAGTAGAAGTAGAAAAATTCGTATAAACAGTGGCGGGAAATTCAAATCTCTGCTTTCGGTGTGGCGCGTGTCTCGATCGCGATTCATATACACGGTTGAGAAAATACAATGGCGGTCGAGGTAAATAAACAACACTGTTGGAGAGAAAGAGCTGGAGCCAACAGAGGAGCGAGCGCACGGGGAAATTGAATGGAAAACGAGGCGGAAAATCCGCCGTGTAACGTGAAAGGGAACTGAAAGTGAACGGAATCACAAATAGAGGGTAAACTGAGAGAGGAGATCATAAAGTGGTGAAAGGGGCTAGGAGAAAGGGGAACGATTACAGGAGAGAGCACCGGCGAAAGGCGAACCACGCCACGGGGGGAATAGAAACAAAATCCAATGGGGCTGAACTACTGGAAACGGACAAAGAGCAAGGCTACGACAAAGAATCTAATTGATCATGTCACCGTGGACAACTTCGTTTGCTGTGCTAACTGGCGAAATGGAGAGGTCAAGGTGCAGGCGAGGAGTTGAGAAGACACTGGGCTTGGTGGAATTAAATCAGGTTAGCAAAGTGCATTTATTTCATTATTGCGATTGTAGAGTATACTAGTTGGTGAACCGGAATGTTCTGATCTTTTATGGCATTATGGCAAAAACGGATCGGTGAAACACAATATAGATGAAGCATCAGATGAATATTACTGGTACAGAATTAACGACCCAATGAATAAAATTATTATGAGAACATATACATTTTTATGTAATTTCCTTTCTTGCAACTGATGAAGACAATTTTAATTTTGCATTAAAATCTACAAGCTGCTTTTAATGATTCTTTATCATATACGTTTGATAAATGCGTAATAATGTGCGAGCTAGTAGGATAATAGGTTAGAGGACTACATTTGGTGAATTGGAATGTTCAATTTTTTCATGGCGAACGAATAGTTGAAACGCTAAACAGAAGAACCATCAGATGAATATAACTGGTACAGTATTAACGACCCAATAAATAAAAGTATTATGAGAACATATACATTTTTACGTTATTCCCTTTCTTGCAACTGATGAAGACAATTTTAATTTTGCATACAGATCCACAGGTTACTTTGAATGATTCTTTATCATATACGTTTGATAAATGCGTAATAATGTGCGAGCTAGTAGAATAATAGGTTAGAGGACTACATCTGGTGAATTGGAATGTTCAATTTTTTCATGGCGAACGAATAGTTGAAACGCTAAACAGAAGAACCATCAGATGAATATTACTGGTACAGTATTAACGACACAATAAATAAAAGTATTATGAGAACATATACATTTTTACGTTATTCCCTTTCTTGCAACTGATGAAGATAATTTGAATTTTGCATAAAGATCCACAGGCTGCTTTTAATAATTCTTTATCATATACGTTTAATAAATGCGTAATAATGTGCGAGCTAGTAGGATAATAGGTTAGAGGACTGTATTTGGTGAAATGGAATGATCAATTTTTTTATGGCGAACGAATAGTTGAAACGCAAAATAGAAGAACTATCAGATGAATATTACTGGTACATCGTTTACGACCCAATAAAATTATTATGAGAACAAATAAATTTTTACGTTATTCCGTTTCTTGCAACCGACGAAGACAATTTTTATATTGCGCAAAGATCCACAGTTTTATTCTCAATATTATGAGTTTGCCAAATAGATACGATCGAGAAATTTCGAAATTTCGTGCGTGGATATAGAGTAGGAAAGGAGCTAGTAAGATAATGGGAAAGCGCAATAACATGTTTTCGGAGCGGCCGAGTTGAATCTTGAGTCCGGAGTTATGAAGAGGGGAAGCTCTTTGATAAATATTTACGCGTGACGGAACGCCCGGGGAAACGTTTTAGCCCGCAGAAATTGACTCACCTTAGTATTGTCATCTGGAGAACACGTAGCTCATCGTTAAGTGAATTAGCCACAGGTTGAGGAACGCCCTGGAGACTCCGTTGCCATCGTGCACCGCCGCGGGCAGCTCCCCTGGATCGCACAGAGAAAACCGGTGTAAGAGAACGGTTTAACCAAAGGTAGCGAGAGCTTTTCTATTGTTCGGACCAAGATCTCTCTTCCTCGTGAAATCAATTTCATCGCTCTATTAAAACACAAACATCCGACGAATCCTGCGCGAATACGTGCCTTCGGTTATCATACCCAGTTGAGCGCTTTCGATATATATTATAAAATGTGTTTAATCGAACGGAGCGAGTTATTAAATATAATCCTTTGATTAATCGAGGTAATGCTTTAATACATGTTGATCGTTCTCAATCGCTTTAATACGCGTTCATCTCTTCTAATCTTCGGACTTCCTCCGGCAATCGATGTTGTAGATTCTGCTAAACTCTTGTCCGATGGTATACGATAACAAAAGTTAAATCAGTTTATCCACGAATTTATACATTTCCACCGACACGAATGTAATATTATTTAGTCGCGAAAGAATAAGAATGAGAGAGACGAGGCATAAATTTTGGGAAATTTATCAAAAATTCTTATAAGACGCAAGGTAATTCCGTCCGACAGTGTCCGGCTGACTTTGGACTGAAAATTGCTTTCGCACTCCCATCGAGGAAACATAAGTTACTCGTTCGTAAGCATGATTCAAAGGCGGAGGCCAGGATTCAGCCGGTGGAAAGAATTATAGCCGGTTTGCGAAATCAGGACGTGAATATCGAACCACGCGTTACAAACTGCCTCATAACTGTCCTGACCCATTCCGTTCTGACCCTCGGCACATTCTTCTCCCTAATCCCTGCATAGAAATGACTGTTCCCTTCCGTTCTACACGCTCTTAAATTCTACACGAAACTCGCTACCTGTTGAAACGGAACGCCGGGCAAGAAATACGTCGCGGACGTCTCACGCGATTACGCCCGAAGGATTACAGGTGCATTTGCATCGGCACGCGTGCAGTCTGCACGTTCGAATTGTGTAATACAAATGTACGTAAATTTTGCGAATATTGCCGTACGAGTACAAATATTACATGTTAGTTGTATGTAGACTACGGATCTTTATGCATTTACGAAGAAATTAGAACTTAGAAAAAATTCAAGAATATTATGTTAATTTCTTTTAACGTAACAAAGTCGTTAGAGGATGAAATTAATTTTCATTTTGTTCCTGCTTCCCACAATCGATGCAGAATATTTTTATCTTGCATAAAGATCCGCAGTCTGATTATGAGGATATTTCTTAAAAAGCACAAACATGAATTTATTAGTTTATATTAAACAACGGGGCAGAAAATGTTTCAGCAAAATGTTATTAAGTTTTTGTGATCGTGAACATCAATTTGTATATTAATTATTAAGAAACAGAGGTATAAGCAGTTTACCGCCGTTCTTTCGATCAATTTGATTTATTCGTTAGAATTGCCGTTTGGTCCACAGTGCGGCGGTTAGAATCGCAAAAAAAACCAGTGGTTTCGCAAAGTGCGATCAATTGGGAATCCTGGTCCCCATAGATCGCGGTGCCCGTAAATCACGCATTCGTATAATATTTTATTTCGCGAGCCGTGGCCGTGGACAGGCTTGTAAACGCTGGTTCGGTATCCAGCCAGCTATCCAGAGCTATCCAGCTAGCTAGAACGCAGGGTCGCTCGTGCCTGCGACAAGAACACATTTGTCATTTCATTAATGGTTGTTCCGTCTATAGGTTTTCTGTCAGGCGCAGCCCGCCGCAGCTTGACGTATTTTGGTGGCGTCCGTTTAATCGCTCTTCGACCGAGTTACGTTTCCTAGATAATAGTTCGAGGCCCCGGGCTTTCATGAAATTAGGCAGTCCTTATTAATGGCTCTTTACACCGCGTGCAGAGAGCCCCCGAAAGCAGACGCTCTCTCGCCCTCTACTCTTGGTCGCTCGTTCAACCGGAAACGCATCCTTCAGCGAGAGACTCCAGGCCTCCAACGCCGACGGTTAACCGCGGACAACCGAATTTCCCTGCACGATTTCGCCAGCTATCGCGATTCTTGCCTCGATCACTCGAAAATCCTCTTTTTCGATCGATCGAAAACGCTGACGATTTTTCTTCAGCTTGCGTCTTTCAACGATTCAGATCATCAGATCACTGTACGGCTTCCTGTTGCTCTTTCATCGTTCGTTTCCCGATCTGTAGATCTTGCTGCTCAATTTTATTCTTCATTTCCCACATTTTTGGAAACCCTTTTACAGTTGACCACCGATAGGTGAGTCGAAGGTGTTCGTTGATTTTAAATTGGGAAGAGAATCATCTTTGAACCATTTTTTCCCCACGATTCTGGATAATAGCGAAGAGAACATCGAGCCAGTTTGTTTTTGGTCGAACCGTCTCACCGTAACTACCGTAAAAGTCATGGAGGCCAGATTGAGATGGAACTTAATCACCGGTGTCCGAGATTCGAGATTCCCGCTCGTTCCAATAGCCGAGGCCGCATTGTCAAGCTTCCCAGACCAGTGATTATCGATCATTCGATTCCTCGAGATGGATCAACGGCACGTCCTTCCGATCCACGGCGAGATCGAAAACGTGCTCCTGGCCGTTGTCCAGGATGCCCCTGGAATTTGTGTCTCTCTTGATTCCCTGTTCCGGCGAGTTGCAGAGCTTTTTCTTTCTTCTCCTCGCGCTCTCTCTCTCTCTTTCTCTTTCCATAGTTTCGTTTTCTTCCCGGAGAATTTTTCAATTCGATGCCCCCGGTGTCTCTCTTCTCTTTCATCGTTCATCCCCCACACCCCTCTTTACACCGGTGGTTTTCCCCGGTGAAATTCTTCCCCTTCCGGCGTTTCATCGACTGTCTCTTTGATCTTTCAATTTTCCACGGCCGCGTCGTCTGCCTTCGAATTTCTGATTTATCCCCGCGATTTCCGCGACATTTGTTTGCCGCGGCACGTTTTTATTTGTCGCGCCGCGGCCGCAAACGTCTTCTCCGCGTTTCTATACCGCCACGGCTCTTCCCGGTTCATACCGTTCCATACTGTTTCGTCTTGGCATGTAGCCTGCCGAATCTTTACGCGTGTCCAACTCGCCATCGTTCCAGACCCTTCAGCAATTGGTCGGAATTGCAGAGAAAATACTGAAACTTTCTTATGGGGGCGTACAGGCGTGTGACACGTAACGATCGCCACGATTTTTCAGGTACTTCCGAATACCTCTTAACCTCTTAACTGCGGAACTTAGTTTTAATAATCCCCCACAGAGTGGGGAATTAAAATCAAGCAATGTCAAGTATACGCGTCGAACGCAGGGCAAATGTTCCGTTATAAATTTTACGAAAACCGAGGAAGGATTACATTTATATTTGATAAAAAATTAACAATTCATGTGACTTGACGTGTATACACGTCGAACGCAGTTAATTGGTTAATCAATATTAAGTCGGCTACATATTGAAATATAAAAAAATTTAGAAACTATCTTTTACGATAAAAAATTAAGGACACCTTGGTGTTTTTTTACATGGCACCCTGTATGATTGACTTCGTAGGGTTAGATCTGATTAAAAAATGAATTCAACGATCTATTATACCACGAACTTCAGATGATCTTGATTTCAGAAATTTAGGATTTAGGTAACCTTGTTGACTTTTTGTCGAAAGATAAAGAATTAAGGTCACCTTGACTTTTTCACATGGCACTCTGTATAATTGATTTCGTAGGTTTAGATCTGATTAAAAAACGAATTCAGCGATCTATTATACTACGACCTTCAGATGATCTTGACTTCAGAAATTTAGGCTTTAGGTAACCTTGACTTTTTGTCGAAAGATAAAGAATTAAGGTCGTCTTGACTTTTTCACATGGCAACCTGTATGATTAACTTCGTAGGATTATATCTGATTAAAAAACGAATTCAGCGATCTATTATACTACGACCTTCAGATGATCTTGACTTCAGAAATTTAGGCTTCAGGTAACCTTGACTTTTTGTCGAAAGAAATAGTTTCTGTAGTTTTCACCCCCGTATATCAAAAATTAAACGATACTTTTTTTGTGGATCTGCGTCAATCGCACGTATTCTGAAAGCGGATCACTGTGTTCGGACAAAAGTTGCAAGGTTCTTAGGTTTATATCTGATTAAAAAAACGAATTCAATGATCTATTATACTACGTCCTTCAGATGATCTTGACTTCAGAAATTTAGGCTTTAGGAAACCTTGACTTATTGTTGGAAGATAAAAAATTAAGGTCACCTTGACTTTTTCACGTGGCACTCTGTATAATTGATTTCGTAGGGTTAGATCCGATTAAAAAAAGGAATTCAACGATCTGTTATACTACGACCTTCAGATGATCTTGACTTTAGAAATTTAGGCTTTATGTAGCCTTGACTTTTTGTCGAAAGAAATAGTTTCTGTAATTTTCATCCCTGTATGTCAAAAATTAAACGATACTTTTTTTGTGGATCTGTGTCAATTGCACGTATTCTGAAAGTGGATCACTGTGCTCGAACAAAAGCTGCAAGGTTCAACCTAGCAACCTAAGAACATCTTTAAAATGACAAATTGCACCCTCCTTGATTGACTTCGTAGCTTTATATCTGATTAAAAAACGAATCCAACAATCTATTATACTACGACTTTCAAATGATCTCGATTTCAGAAATTTAGGGTTTAGGTAACCTCGACTTTTTGTCGAAAGAAATAGTTTCTGCAATTTTCGCCCCTGTATATCAAATATTAAATGATACTTTTTTTGTGGATCTGCGTCAATCGCACGTATTCTGAAAGTGGATCACTGTGTTCGAACAAAAGCTGCAAGGTTCAACCTAGCAACCTAAGAACATCTTTAAAATGACAAATTGCACCCTCCTTGATTGACTTCGTAGCTTTATATCTGATTAAAAAACGAATTCAACAATCTATTATACTACGACCTTCAGATGATCTTGATTTCAGAAATTTAGGCTTTATGTAACCTTGACTTTTTGTCGAAAGAAATAGTTTCTGCAATTTCCGCCCCTGTATATCAAAAATTAAATGATACGTTTTTTGTGGATCTGCGTCAATCGCACGTATTCTGAAAGTGGATCACTGTGTTCGAACAAAAGCTGCAAGGTTCAACCCAGCACGTCAAGTACATCTTTAAAATGACAACTTCTCGACTCGTTATTCCTCCTGTTCGTGACGGAACATACGAAGACATTTCGCGAAGACGATTTCCCAGAATGCACGCTAATCGATGGACAACGGCTTGTTGGTGGCACAATGTAGTGGCAACTTGCGTCCCGGGGTACCGGGCATTGTTGTTTCGATTCAACCCGGTTGGATACATTTCCTGCAGGGCTGCCGAGTGTCCTGCCGGCTCTCTGTGACCGGCGTGCACGTAGCAGAACTTCCTATGACCACTTCCTCCTCGCGTGTATCCAGGAATTGAAACTCCCGGGCGCAGCAAACTGCGGATCGTCCGGCTTAGCAGTTTTCGTAAATCGCCGCCCTTGTCTCGTGCTTCGACACATTTCGGTTCCGATCCTTCAACCCTTTTCGTCCCTCCTGTCGTTCGAACCCCGGCTCATCTCGCGAAGAAACTTTTCAGGCTGCAACAGCTTTGTTTCGCAACTACTTTGTTGACTACTTTCGAGAGAGTTGCTCACTCGCAGCGCCGCCGGAGGGACTATCCTGTTGACTTCTCTTTTCGCGAACTTCGGGTCAGGTGGCACTCCGTTGCACGCGGTTCTTTCCCTGGGTTCAGAGAGGTTTGCGCTCGTTTGCTCTTCACTCCGGCACAGAGTTTCGGTGTAATTTGGCTCTGTTGGTCTTGGCCGCGGCGTAAAGCGACTCTCATAATTGTTCGAACGACTTTAAGCGCACGGAAGATGGAACGCCGCCGCCGCCGCTCTAGGGAATTTTAGTTGCCTTGTTTCGACTGCTTGTAAGACAGGCTTTCATATAATTGTTTTCGTCCTAAGATCCAGTTTGTTTTTCAAGAAATGCTGTGTGGCCTGACGATCTGATGACTTCATTTCTCTAGTTTCACTTTAGATGGTTCTTGTCGATATCGCTTCAAAAAATTGCCAGCAGTCTCCAATTTAATTTCATCAATGATTCTTCTGTTATTTCATTATAATAACTTAATTTCTCTGGTTTCACTTTAGATGCTTCTTGTCGACATGATTTAAAAAATTTAAATTATAATATTATTCAATTTAATTTTATTATATTGACACGATTTCTCTAGTTTCACATTAGATGGTTCTCCTCGATACGACTTCAAACAATTAGCAGCAGTGTTCAATTTAATTTCGTCACTAATACTTCTCTTATTTCATTATAATAACTTAATTTCTCTAGTTTCACTTTAGATGGTACTTGTCGATATCACTTCAAAAAATTGCTAGCAGTCTCCAACTTAATTTCATCACTGATTCTTCTGTTATTTCATCATAATGACTTTATTTCTCTAGTTTCACTTTAGATGCTTCTTGTCGACATGACTTAAAAAACTTAAATTAATAATATAAAATATTATTCAGTTTAATTTTATTATAATGGCCCGATTTCTCTAGTTCCACATTGGATGGTTCTCCTCGATATGACTTCAGAAAATTCCCAGCAGTGTTCAATTTAATTTGATTATAATGACAGGATTTCTCTAGTTTAACATTAAATGGTTCTCCTCGATATGGCCTCAAAAAATTGTCAACAGTGTTCAATTTAATTTCGGCACTAATACTTCTGTTATTTCATTATAATAACTTAATTTCTCGAGTTTCACTTTAGATGGATCTTGTCGATATCACTTCAAAAAATTGCCAGCAGTCTCCAATTTAATTTCATCACTGATTCTTCTGTTATTTCATCATAATGACTTTATTTCTCTAGTTTCACTTTAGATGCTTCTTGTCGACATGACTTGAAAAACTTAAATTTATAATATAAAATATTATTCAATTTAATTTTATTATAATGGCAAGATTTCTCTAGTTCCACATTGGATGGTTCTCCTCGATATGACTTCAGAAAATTGCCAGCAGTGTTCAATTTAATTTTATTATAATGACAGGATTTCTCTAGTTTAACATTAAATGGTTCTCCTCGATATGACTTCAAAAAATTGTCAACAGTCTCCAATTTAATTTCATCACTGGTTCTTCTGGTATTTCATCATACTGACGTTATTTCTCTAGTTTCACTTTAGATGCTTCTTGTCGACAAGACGTAAAAAAATTGTCAGTAGTGTTCAATTTAATTTTGTTATAATGACATGATTATCAATATAATTTTATTATAATGACATGATTTTCAATATAATTTTATTATAATGACATGATTTCTCTAGTTTCACATTAGATGGTTCTCCTCGATATGACTTCAGAAAATTGTGAACAGTGATCAATTTAATTTCATCACTGATACTTCTGTTATTTCATTAATTGATCCTTCCGATAACGATTACTTGGCGCTGAACAATCGCGAGAACCAATTTCGATGGAGCGTAGCTCGCGCGAAAGGAATTCCGTTTGAAGCTCGAAGCGCCGTGAGTTTATCTCCGAGGCATCCAGCACGTGTACAAAGACAAAAAAAGGACCAGGGGCGTGTAAAAGTGTCGAAGGACCCTCTCCAAGTCAGAAGCTGTTGCCTGGGGACGAGCAGAATGCACTTGAACGTTCCCGAGGAGGAATCGGCTCGATAAAATCGACGCCACCGAGGCGTGAGTGCTCCTTGCTAGAGTTACGAGGCCAGGAAGCGACCAATACTAAACTCCGGTGCGTGATTCGAAAACGAGGCTTCCAGGAAGGAACTATCCCGTGACCCGGGACGACCCTTCTGGCCAGGACCTTCCGCTTTATCCTACAGGACCCGAGTTTATCGCCGATACACGGCTATGATAAAACGCCGGGTTCTTTTGTCTTCGTCAAAAACGGAGGGGAGGATCAACACACCGATACGGGGACACGGAATGCTGACATATTTCGCTGACGTCTGCGAACTCCGAGGAAGAATATTCGCGAAACAATGCCCGCTAAGTTGGATTTATCGTATACGTATAATTGAATCTTCATCCGGAAGATTTAAGATAATTATACTCGGTCATACGAAGATGAACGAGACTCCCCCAGACCCAGCCTAAAGACAACAAATCAAAATTTTCTTTCTCATCACACTTTTAATTAAGAATTTGCCACGAGAGAGTCTCTCAAAACTTTTTCCCCCGTTGAACTTAATCGTCGGTCTAATTAAAGTCCCGAAATATTAACGACCGCTTCAAGGCGCGGCGGTCTACCCTAACTCGTCAAACGGGTTAATTGTCGCAGAAAGGGATCGGAGTCCGCGAATAAATCGCAAGCGACGAAACGGGCCCTCGGGCCGCCGCCGCCTGTCCACGAATTAAGCTCGCCGCGATTTAATCAGCCGAGACACGAATTAGGGGAGACAGGAATTATCGAGAGCCGGTGGGTACTTTAATTAGACCCTCTGCTCGCAGGCCAGCCTTTGATTTATCTCGCGGCGCCAGCCGAGAAAGAGAAATTAGTAGATTAAGGAGCCGCGCCACAGGCCCTGGATGTCTCCGACGAGAGAGAGAGGTATTCCTCTCTCGGGGGGGCGAATGTCACCGCGGAAAATGGCCTGGAAAGCCCCTGGTGCTTTCGTCGCCTCGTCAAATAAACCAACTGCTCGCTAACCCCGATCGAAACTCCATCCCTCGGCTTCCTATTCGATTATTGGACTTCCATGGGCCCGAGAACCCTTCGATTGCCAGTTATTTCGTTCAACCACCACGCACGAGTTTATTTTTATTCATTACTAGCGGTTCCCGTAGATTATACAGATTACGCATATAAAAACACGCGCGTATTCGAATGGAACGTTGTGTCAAAATTTCAAAGCTATCGGTGGAGAACTTTCGGAGATTTAAGATTTTGAACAAACGAACATTTACATTTTTATTTATATAGATAGATAGATAGATAGATAGATATAGATTATATAGATTAGGCACATAAAAACACGCGCGTATTCGGATCCAATGTTGTGTCAAAATTTCAAAGCAATAGGTGAAGAACTTTCGGGGATTTAAGATTTTGAACAAACGAATATTTACATTTTTATTTATATAGATATAGAGTAAATAGATAGATAGATATAGATAGATTATATAGATTAGGAATATAAAAACACGCGCGTATTAGAATGCAACGTTGTGCCAAAATTTCAAAGCTATCGGCGGAAAACTTTCGGAGATTTAAGATTTTGAACAAACGAACATTTACATTATTATTTATATAGATATAAATTATATAGATAGATAGATATAGATAGATTATGCATATAAAAACACGCGCGTATTAGAATGCAACGTTGTGTCAAAGTTTCAAAGCAATCGGTGAAGAATTCTCGGAGATTTAAGGTTGTGAACAAACGAACGTTTACATTTTTATTTATATAGATAGATAGATAGATAGATATAGATAGATTATATATATATATATATATTAGGCATATAAAAACACCCTCGCATTATTTATAAAAATCCAAAAATTCCACGCATTGAAAGAAAGGAACAATTGGTACAGTTCACCAGAAATTTCCGCGCAAACTGGCCAGCCCGCCGCTGAAGAAACGCGGCTTTGAGTTATTAAGCGCAGAGTGCTCAATTAACGTGGATACCGTGCTCTCGAGTTCATTCGTCTCCTTCACCACAATTACCAATTTTCTATCCGGCGATAATTAATCGTGTTATGCGGCGTCGTCCGTTTCCCCCCATCCTCAAATTGGTCTAATTCTCCAATTGCATAAATTACCTGAGCAGCTTTGAACAATTAGGAGCGTTTCGGTGCGGCGCGTCGTGCTGCAAATTATAGGCGCTTCCTAATCCGCACTCTATTGTCTTGTTCGCGTCTCGGATACAACTTACGGGGGACGATGGTGGTGGAACGCCATTAGGATGATGTATGATTCATTGGGCTTCATCGGAACGCTTCACAAACCCTCCTTTTACGGTCTAAAGAAGTAATCGTTCTTATTCAATGGATGGAGGAAGAAGAGGCTCCGGCTTGTAAAAACAGTCGACGAGCATTATCATTTTGGGAAATTAATGGATCGACGTGAATGACGCAGTGGATCATTATTAGTAACGCTTGGGGACATTATCGGGCGACTGATGTGTTCGGGAATTGTCGCGAGTAATTTAACGTCTTGAATAGAATGGCGAGGGATTTGCGGAATGCCTATCAAGAAAGAAATTAAATGATGTCGTGCGTGATTGTTAGACTGCGGATCTCTATGCGAAATGAAAATGTTCTGCATCGATTGCGGGAATTAAAAGTAAAACCAAAATTATATTTTATCCCATAATGACTTTGCTACATTCGAAACAATGCTTTATATTTCACCGAACCAATTTTTTCCATAAATGCATAAAGATCCATTGTCTAATGATTATGTTGAAAAAAGTCAATGTGCATACAGTGAACGCGGCAAAAAATTCGACCTTTGTAACACTGCACCGAAGCTGCATATACGAGTGCTAATTTGTGATTCACCTCTTCTCCTATACTGGTTTTTCACAGTTTATCAAATTATATATTCTTGTTTAACACAGGGTTTACGGAGCTCTAGAAATAACTATTTCACATTATTTTATGAACATAACAAGAATGGGTCTATCCAAGTTTCTGGCCACTTTTCCAATAATATATACCCAAAGAAATAAATTCGATAAATAATTCCTCAGGGAAGCATCTTTGCAATCTCAGTAATCGCAAATATAAGAATATCAGAACCCGTCATTCTGACGGGTCCCGTAAACCTAGTGTTAAAGGAACTCGAAAAAATTCCCAATCCTGAAACCGCGAGGCACCAAATGAGATCGCTGAAAAACCAAGATCATAGAAAATTGTCCATCTTTTACTGCTGGGTCCCAGAGCTCTTTGAACCCTGCCCACTGGCCGGAGGACCTGAAATAGGTGTCGGCCAGTGTAATGAACGCTATTCTCCGGGAGCCACGTGTGCCCTTCGCAGTCAAAGCCCTCGGCGTAGCTCGTGCTCGTCGAATGGCGGCGAGTTGAGCGTGGGGTGTTGGCAGAAGGGTAGAAACTCGGGTGGATGGAGGGCGCGATAATGCAGATTAACCATGCCGGGTCGACTTGGCGCTTTGCGAGTGCACTAGGGGATGCAATCTTTATGCGCGCAGCCTCGTCCCGCCGTTAGCGGGCCGTCGTTCCCGTCAACGACGCACGTTTCATGAAAATGGAAACGCCTGGCGGTCTAATGTGACGGCGGCGTGCGGAATGAGACGACCAGACTACGGGAACAGGAAGAAGAACCCGTTGAAGAGGCGTTCGTGGATGTCGAGAGAGAGAGAGAGAGAGAGAAAAAGAGAGAAAGAGAATAGAGCGAGAGGTAGCTCGATGAAAGAGCAAAAGAACCGGATGAAAGAGCTCCAAGGGGCCAAGAAGGGAGAAGAGCGTTATCGCGCGGGCCACTTTTTTCCACCATTTGCAAGCCTTATCCCCTGGAGCTTCTCACGGGATCTTTGACTGTTCGTGACCGCGCGGCCCGAATGCGGCAGCTTCTAATGCTTCCTGACCCCAGAACCGCCATAAGAACACCGCTCCACTCGGACGGGCATAATAAGGTACTCCGGGAAGATGGACGATCCTCTGGCACGTTAGATACCGTCGAAAGATCCCGGAGAGCTTCGTGACAAGCACCCGAACCCCACGGTTTTTCCACCAAAAACGGAAACCCCAAGGTAAAATGAATTTTGAACGAACGTGCCCGTCGCGTGAGAAACCTCTATGGCGTTCAGACGGCCCTCGGAGTGTTGTTCTTGGTTGTTCCGCTCTTGTCTGGTGGGCAATCTTATTTTCGGTGGACTTTCGTGAGGATATTGCATTTTTTAACCAGCAGAAAAGTATGCCGGCTTTCTCACCTGTTTCGTGATCGACAAAATTTTCTTGGGGAGAAGAAACTGTGGGCTCGAAACTAGAAAGGCAAGCTTTGAAACGAGACCAGGATCAATGTTCTACGAAGTTTTTGTTATGAAGTTATAGCACTTTGAACATGGACAATTTTCGAACGAAAATAGTTAACGGTACTTTCGTTATTACTAGACTCGACAAGTAATTTTGTTTTCTTTCTTCCAGTATACTCTAGACACTTATAATCTTTTTTAATACTAGCGTGTTTCTACTATTTAACCAGTTAACTGTGGCTACCTCTTTTCACAGCGCGCATCTTTATGCGTCGCGAAAATCAAGCGACGACGCCAGTGCATAGGGGACGCACGAATCCATCTCAAATTATTTATAATTTTCATTTGTTTGTTTCATTTCGTCTTGCAATCTAAACATTTCATACATATTAAAATTGACGAATATAATTTAGTTTTCGCCAGAATTACAATTTCAATATCAAATTGTAACAGAATTTTACGCATGACGGATATAATCGTCGTGACACAAAATTCTCCCGCATCTCCATGACGGATATAGTCGTCAAACACACTTAACTGGTTAACGAATAGTACACTCGCCGAAATTTCTATAAAGTCACTGTGTTTTGTAATGAATTCTTATTACTATACCACACCAATGAAAAATTTGTATGTGGTAGCATTTCGGGATTACACAAAGAAAGCATACACGCCGATTTCAAAGCACAAGTATAACATTTATCGATATAAGAAAACAAAAATATAATTTTACGCCGAAAAAACTGCGAAATTTCTATAATGTCACTTTCGTTTTACACGGATAAAGTTGAAATTAACGATTGTTTTTTTTATTATTTCTATTTTAATATCTGGTGTAACCTCCATTTTTTTAAATTACGAAAATAACTTTTGTAGCGTTTCTGTTTTAACAGACGACCACGCTTCATTCACCGCATCCCTTAGTTCGCTAATGGAGTTGTATTGTTTGCAGTATTTATAAACTTGACGTGCAACGATACCCCAAACATTTTCAATAGGGTTTATATCAGGAGAACAAGCAGACCATGGCAAAACATTGATGTTTCTTTCAAGAAGCCACTGCTTTGTGTGCTTCGACGCGTGTACCGCAGCATGATAATGCTGATAAATAAAATTGTCATCTTCAATATTTTCTGTAAAGGGTATTAGAACCATGTCTAACAAATCTGCATAATTTTCCGAATTCATTTTGTGATTTTTGTAACATATTGGAGCTTTTTGTCAGCTTTGAACGCAGCCCATATCATTCGGGAACCACCGCCAAAGTTACGACTCGTTGTCACACATTTCTCATTTCTCAGAGCATGCCAATAATATTTACAGCCATCAGGCCCATCCAAATTAAAATTTTTCTCATCTGAAAAAATGATAGACTCCCACTCTTTCGTCCAGGAGATATGTGCCCGTGCGAAATCAAGACGGGCCTGTTTATGTACTTCTTTTAGGCCTGGTTTACATTGCATTTTTGTCCACACAAATTGCCTAGAAGAATTTAAAAATTATCGCACACATCCTGTTGTTACTGGAAGCTCCAATTCAGCTCGAAATTATGCTGCATTTTTCCTTTCCTTTGCCGCAGACCTCGTTAATAATAAATGTCGTCTCTTTGACAATTTTTTATTACCACTTTTAAAATGATTTTTTCGCGTAATTTTCACGTAAATTGATATAATTATTAATCACAGTATATGAACCATTAATTTTCTTAGCAATTGCACGATTAGAGCAGCCCATGTCTTTATAAGCATCGATCGATGCTTTTTCTTCAATTGTTAGCACTTTTCCTCTCGGCATTCTAATACACGTGAATCAAATTCTAAGAAACAGGATTTCTATGAGTTCTAAAACTGATACTTTTAGAATATTTGAAATTTTCCATAGTTCTCTGCTCGGAATCCAGAGAAACGCTAAGTGACTTTATAGAAACTTCGCACTCGTGTTCTGCATCGCGCAGAAAAAAATCAAAACGAACGTAAATAGCGAACATAGTGTTCTAGAGTGCGTAGTCCCTCTATCGGATTGTCAACAAAAATTGTGATATTTTTCAAATATCTATGAATATGAAGATGACTTTATAGAAATTTCGGCCACCGTATAACAGTTTTAATAATTACTCTCGTTGTAACTAACAATGCGAGAATCGATCTTAAAATTGCATGACACTGTTATATTTCGAATTGTTTACGTAATAAATCAGAAAAATGGAGACTCGCATAGGGTTCCATTTTCTGAGGAACTCTTCGACCCAGTAGTATCATTTTGATGGTAACGATCCCGCGGAAAACGCGAGCACAATAGAGAATGATATTTCGCGAGGTGCGCTAACAAACCGAGGGAGACCGAGCGAGACCGACGATTCCGTGGCGTGGCGTGAACAAAGCGCATTAGTCTCCTCGAGGGACAAGCCAGAAAAAGGGGGCAGACATTAATAGCGACAAGCGGATTGACAAAAAGCGACGTGTATCGAGGAATCGGGTAGTCGGATGACAGGCAAAAACCGTGCAAAAACCGGACCGGGAAAAGACACGAAAACGGCGACGACGGTGACAGGATCGAACGACAATACGACGTTCTTCCGCGTCAGCGAGGAGTCACGTGAGTTCCGGAACCGACATTATAATGGGGCTCACGTTTTCAGTATGAAAGGAGCTGAAAGCCCTCACGAAGATGCGCTTTCTCGTCAGAAATCCTTCCGCCCTCCACCCGGAAAAAAGTCGACTGTCCTGAGATCCTAAATCCCACACTGACGACCGTAACTGTATCGCAGGTTCTGTATAAATCATTTTTTTTCTCGTCGTTAATATCCCCCTAGATGGAACAAAAGCGTCACAGAAATCTTCTATGTTCGTCTGTTTGTGCAAGAAATATTCGTTGACGATGGTTTGCACAGTGATGTGCCACGAGAAATGAACACAGTGTTCCAAGAAGATCGAAATGTCTTAATTTCATTGTTCAATATAAATGTCTTCGACCCGCAATTGAATTATAAATATTTTAAAATAAAACTCCATTCCAGATCCACGTGTATGATCAATCGACTGCACAATCGAATGCAGCAACTCGATGAAAGAAGTCGGAGTAAATAAACGAGTAAAAACGACAGAGTTAGAAATATTGTTAACTAAAATTCCACTCCAAGTTCGCAGGATGACCAATTAAATGCATACGAGTGCATTTTCAGAAACGTCATGCGACACAGAAAATTTGCATCGATAACCATAACAGACACACACTCGATTTGTACGAACCTCTCTGGTTCTCCGAGCGCATTAAAATGAAAAAAAAGAGAGCCTCGAGATTGAATGGATATTTCTATATTGGTAGCCATCGAATCACTCAAACTCGCCTCTCGTCGAATAAGAGATTCGAAACTGGAGGATGTATGTAGATAAAAGAGTTCTGGTACGAGTCAGTGGAATGTGTGTTGCATGTAATCGTCTCCGTCGATGTGTATGCAGAGTATTCCGAATGCAGCGGGGAACAAGTATCGATTGCACACGACCGAAGGGAGCACGTAGCCCCTCGAAGATGTCTCCAGGGGATTCGGCTTCTTTTCTATTTCTTTATCGAAATCGTGTCGAGTGTCATCTGAAGCTCGGACGGCCCCTGAATAAACATAACAAACACACTCGCGCGCGATCGGTGACGAAATCAGCCGTGGAAACCGGCAAATAACGCCCTCTGTTTTCCGCGAAAATTCGGGACAATGATCCGCTCCACTGCGATTTGTAAACTGTCCGGGATCCGATTCGACGGGATTAGAACGGGAAAATACAACCCGGCGATCTGATTTTCGATCGTTGGACAAGACCTTTCTATAAGGCAACTTCCGACGTCCATTTTCACCGAACCACCGCCGCCTTTTTTTTTCGAACGCAGCGATTTACTTTGAAATACGTTCCGCAGAAGCTCCGTTTCCGAGGACTGGCGTTATTAAAAATTCCTTTTGATTCATAATTAAAAATGCGACGCACACGGTTCTTAAACATGTAACATTATTACTCGGTTTTACAAGCACTTCCGACAGTCCGATGAAAAAATGTTACGTGCTGCGTCCTGTATTTATTCAGTGAAATATTATTAATAAAACCAGTGACGGTCTTTCAAAAACTTGAGAACGTGGAATTTATAAAATTTAACAGTGTTTCAATCTATTTTCGCATAATTTCAGTGTCTCAAATGCATCCGCAAAAATTCGCACGAGATTCTGCGGCACAACGAAGTTACCCCAGATATACTCGCTCTCCGACAAGCCTTAAATAAATCAACGTGCTTTGATTACTAATTCCAACGCCTCCACGAAATAGGTCTTCGCGTGGAATTGTCAAAATCTAGAACCCCATTCACTTGAACGCGGAGAATTTAATGCACTGAAATTAAGTTTGAGATTGCAGGCCAAGTTACAGAGGGAAAATCTAATTGGTGTTTCAATGGTGTATGCAAATTTACATTCCCCTAACCAGGTGTGCGAAAGCTGGAATTAAATGGAGCGTGATTTTTTCTAGCAGATAATTTCGGGCCTGGTGGAAATTAAAGCGCCATCAGATTTTCTTTTCGTCGCGGAATGATTTAGAAATTAATTCGAGTCATAATGTCCACGGAATTTCCGCGATTCTTCAAGAGATAATTGGTTCTTCGGTGCGCCCCGGTTTCGAGACGATAAATCGAAGTCGCGGAAAAAGCGAGCAATCGGAAGGAAGATCGCGATAATCGCGAGAGTGTGTAAAGAATTATGAGCTGTTGCAGGGCGCCCCCCCTAATTGTGAGAGAAAAACTAGACGCCCGATAAATCGCGACCCCTCAACCCCTTTTGCACCCCTTCGCAACCCCTCCCACGAGCTCGGCCGCGGAACAAGCCCATTTTTTACAGGAATCGCTTTTTATCATCTCCCGAGCACTTTAATATACGATCGCGCGATTTAAATTAATGAATTTTTTAACGTGACCGCGCCAAGGCGGAGGCATTAATTTTCGCCGCGAAGGCATTCGACCGTTCGATAGTAATTAATATCCGTTCGCGTGAAATTTCATTCGCTGGGTAATTTAATACCTCGTCGGTCGAATACACAGCGCAACCTAAGAAGCTCAAGGCATTCGATATAATTGATTCGGCTTCGGTGTATTTCTTAACCCGCGATGGGAACTTGAAGAAACAATGATTGTGTTCGCAATAATAATCTTAATTTTAAGAATCGATGTTACACTTTCTCGGGAGAAAGATTCTAAGTCGAGCAGCCACTGGAGGAAGCGAATATCTGTTTTTCGCGGTATCCTTCGGTCGAGAACCGAGGGCGCATCAATCTTACTCGCAGCCATAAACAGTCGCCGGTGCTGGAAAAACGTGCAAATTATTATAAAAACTCACCGTTGAGCACGTGCACCGCGATGGTGGTGTTGACTTTACCAGGCACCATGCAACTGTAGTTTCCAGCGTGTCTCGGACTAGCCCTCTCGACGATCAGGGTGCTGACGACAACGAGGACCTCTTTGCCGACTGAAACCTCGGTCGTCCTGTTCTCGCTGGAAACGAGAGGACGCAGTGTCAATTACAACTAGAATTGCAAATAGAATATTCTTTCATCTCTAAATAACTTTACCGGTGTCCTTATATCTTTCTTAACACTTTACCCACCTATGAATAGGATTTTCAATAATTGTGCTGCACCAAAAGAATGCATAGAAATTTTCTTTTACATTGCAATCTCAAATGAAACTATTACATGACGTTATTGAAGGTGACTTGTTAGTTCACAATGAAAGTTTCTATTGCTATTGAAGGTTTCATTAAAAAGTGTCTAGCCATGTACCGTAGATTTTTCAAAATTATGCAATAATCACCGGTCGGTGATGTGTTAACTGTCCTTTTCAATGTTCAATTTAACCCTTTGCACTCGGAGCTATTTTAACTGCAAAATTAAACATTTCTTTCGATCTAGCATATATCCATTCTGTATGATTTTTTAAATTTGATGGATACAGAAATTGATGTAATACCTCGTACAATACTTAGATGTTGAGTAATTGATTAGATACCGACGGATCTAATAGTGTAAACAATATTATAAATAATAGTACAGCAATTGTTAATGGCGCCTCAGAGGCGTCACTCGAGTGCTAAGGGTTAATGTACTTAATTCAAGCCAATTTTAATTGATTAGAAAAATATCTGCGCCTTTTTGAAGGGGAGAATGTCAAAAGTCGCTGAAGGTGGTAATTTGGCAGTCTCTGTAGAATCTTCAAAGGGGAGCGTTTGCAAAACGTTGAAATTACAAGAATAACATCAAAGGGGTTTTTACCTGACGTCGTCGGTGAGCGTTTCATCCCCTCTGGTCCAAATAACGGTCTCCTTCAGAGGTTCAAGGACGTCCCTAACCTCGCACCTGAGCTTGAGAGCACTTCCGGCCTTTAGGTGCCTTTCTTTAGGCACTACCCGCCCGGAATCGTCGGTTATTGTCAACTCTGGCGCTGTAATGAAAAGTAACACTCTTGTTACACCCTCATTCTCCATGCAGAACATCCTTTGAGAACATCGTCGCAAAATTTTCATCACATCACCAGCAGCACCTTCGCAGGTTCCCATTTGCACACACACACAGAAGTTTTAAAACGCTGCAGTAAAATCCATGATCGATGCAATTTAGCAGAAACTAAAATTATTTAATTTTCTCCATAATATAAAGTACCATATTAAAATTACTATTTAATTTTTTTTATAATAACCGTATCATATAGAAGACCGTATTAAATTTCCCCGACCCTTTGCGTCCCACAAGACTCAGAAAAATGTTAACTATTTCAAAATGCATAATACGGGACTTCAGCTCTTTAATCGTGCAATTTCACAGGCTAAAACTTTTCCATAAGTTCTGAAAAAAATTCCCAGATACGCTTCAAAGTATCTAGTTTCGAGTCACAAAATTCAAACGGTCGAAGGAACTTCCGGAAACGAATTTGCAAATGACTTTGCGAAGTTGCTGCTGGAGGGATGATACAGAGAAAATTTCGCTGATACCGCAGGGTTGAATGCAGCCAACAGAATCGCGTTTCCCTGGTCGGATTATTATCGTTTCGTCTCCTGCAACTCGGTGGTGTTTTATAGATAACGAGGAATCTTCCAAAAACGCTTCAACCCCGTCGTTTAACTCGTTAAACCACCAGCCGCCCCTCCCGTCACACAGGGGGAATCTTCATCCGGCGAGATAAGGGCGTAATTACGCGAATTCACATTCAATTGCACCTCGACAAATGCATTTATAACTAACAGTCGTAAAACGAGGAGCCGCTCGAAACTTCGACCGACTAATTTACATCGTATAATTAAACCATCTCGCGGGATCCTCCGTGGAAGTGTCCCACTAACGAGGACGATCGACGACCGGGAAGAAATCGGATTAGTATCGAAACACCCTTGTGCATCGTTTCCCGACGTTCCCGTATGCATTATGTTAACCCGCGCTCGATTTCACGCGAAAACCAACGTTTCATCTCTAATTACGCTCTATCGGAACTTTGTAATTTGACGCTGGGGACGCGTGCATCTCTAATTACGAAGACGCGTGACGTCAGGCACTTAAACGTCATTTACTGCGGAAGTCGGTGCATCGTTTAGTAGAAACCAACCCCGTTTATTTAATGAAAACTTCCGACGAAGAATAACGCATTTAATTTCTGGGAATGGAAGACTTTTCAAGATATGCATTTCTCTATTCTCGAATTTCTCTTCAAACTGAACGAATTTCATTTGTGGGGGCGCGATTCATTGTATAACATCGAAACGAACGAAATCCTTGTGATCGCCTTTGATGTTCCTTCACGATAATCCTTTGATGGATCAAACTGAACGAATCTTATTAGCGTACACGAACTCATTCTTCGTTGTATAACACAAAAGTAATTGATATCCTTACAAGAGACTACTGCAAGGAGCAAAATGATATTCATAATTGAATTTAATACTTTTCCTGACTATTGATTATGTATTTTCTTAAGAACCCATTTTGACTCAAAAACAATGATTTCACATAGTAGATCTCGCAAGTTGCATCCCTGACCCAGACCATGAGCGTAAATATTTTCTGCCGGGGTCGCCTAGTGAACACGTGACGATAGATTCGGCCCGGAAACCAACAAATTATCGAGACTCCGGTGTCTTCCGGCGCTCGGTGACAAATGGGACACAGATAGCAGCGTATCGGTACGTGATCGTCCTTACAAATTACAGTTGCGGAAAGAATGGAGTCGAGAACGAGCTGGAGTAGAGTCGAAGACTCGCCAACAGAGAAAGGGAGCTGGAAAACCAACAAGAACGAGGGAGAACAATGAAGAGACTCCGTGACCGGGAGCGTAAACGCCTTGAAACAGTTAAACATCGTGACGGCTCTTCAGGTTCGACGATCCGGACACCTTTAGTTAGGATTCAGCCCAGCCTGAATCTGTATTCTTGACACTGGCATTCTCGTGTCGACCGCTATACGTGATACTCTCAAAAGAAACCCAGTCCGGATTCTTTTAGGCTACCTGGAAGCTGAACGGATGTCGAAACTGTTCGTATAGTCTTCCGTTTATAATACATTCTTTGTTAAATTGTGCTATTTAGTTGTTTTAATAAATGTTAAACTGCATCCATGAATACGACGAAGAAATTAGAGTACTGAAGATGAACCTTTTTACAGATGAATAATTATTACAAATTTCAAGGTACAATGCCAAATAAATTCATGAACATAGTTTACACATGCAGCAACGACACTGCAAAGTTTTGTTAAATTATGCTATTTAGTTGTTTTAAAAAAATGTTTAAAAAATTAGAGCACTGAACATGAACCTTCTTTACCGATGAATAATCATTAAAATTTTGAATGTACAAAGCTATGAAAATTCATGAACATAATCTATACATGGCACAACAATACTGCAAAGTTTTGTTAAATTGTGCTGTATAGTTTTTCCTAAAAAAATATTAAACTGCACCCACGAATACGACGAAGAAATTAGAACACTGAATATGAACCTTTTTAACGATGAATAATTATAACAATTTTGAATGTAGTAAGCTATAAAAATTCATGAACATAAATTATACATGGAATAACAATACTGCAAAGTTTTGTTAAATTATGTATTGTTTTAAAAAAATGTTTAAAAAATTAGGGCACTGAACATGAACTTTTTTACCGATGAATAATCATTACAATTTTGAATGTACAAAGCTATGAAAATTCATGAACATAATTTTTACATGGAACAACAATACTGCAAAGTTTTGTTAAATTGTGCTGTATAGTTTTTCCTAAAAAAATATTAAACTGCACCCACGAATACGACGAAGAAATTAGACCACTGAATATGAACCTTTTTACCGATGAATAATTATTACAATTTTGAACGTACGAATCTATAAAAATTCTTGAACATAATTTATACATGGAGTAACAATACTGCAAAGTTTTGTTAAATTGTGCTGTTTAGTTTTTTCTAAAAAAATATTAAACTGCATCCATGAATACGACGAAGAAATTAGAACACTGATCATGATCCTTTTTACCGATAAATAATTATTACAATTATGAATCTAGAGAACTATAAAAATTCATGAACATAATTTATACTTGGAACAACAATACTGCAAAGTATTGTTAAATTGTGCTGTTTAGTTTTTCCTAAAAAAATATTAAACCGCACTCATGAATACGACGAAGAAATTAGAACACTGAACATGAACCTTTTTACCGATGAATAATTATTACAATTTTGAACGTACAAACCCAAAAAAATTCATGAACATAATTTATACATGCAGCAACAACACTGCAAATTTTGGTTAAATTGTGCTATTTAGTTGTTTTAAAAAAATGTTAAACTGCATCCATGAATACGACGAAGAAATTAGAGCACTGAACATGAATCTTTTTAAATTCCTTTAATCTTGTTGGTATCTTTAAAAAGTTTCATCTATTCAGTTATAAACATAGAAAATCCTGCAACTATAGCAACGTCTGACAGGGCCGTAGAGGAAACAGATGGAGAACGTTTTCTTTCTGTTATCGCAGCGTACAAACGCTCTCGTCTTTTTCTGTTCCCATCGTTCCCCACGTTTCGCAAGCTTCGTTTGCATACGGATAGAGGCGTATCTCGACTGAATTAATCTTTTTATCCCACCCACGCGATACGCCACGCACCGTTCACCTGTTGGCCTGTCGCTCCGGCGAAACGAACTCGCCGAGCATAATCGTGGGTCTCTGCCGTTCCCGTGGATTTTTCACCCGTTCCACTGTGATATACATGGGGGCTGCCTTTTATCTCTGCTCACCGAAAAATTATTCGCAGCGTAGTAAGGACCGCGGATAATTCTCGGCCGCGATTAGTTGGATATGTGTTACACGGATGAACGGAGATTACTCGGTGTAAACATCGCGAGCTTCGACCAAGGATCGGGAAACTAAGCAACGAAATCATTGTTGGTCTCGTACTTTGCGGTTCAAACTGTTTTTGCGGAACAGTTCTAGAGCTGCCAACCGTGGGCGATGTTTAATTATTGTTCATAGAAAGTTCTCGGGACAGGATGAAGATTAAAGTGGATTAATCCGGACGTCCGGTTCCTGGAGATTCGTGTTAGAGCATTTTCATTGTTTTCAAAACCATACGTGATTTGCGAGTTTCAGTCGTGCAAAGATGGCCGACGGTAGAAGGTTTTCAGTAATTAGATTTGTCTGTTCGTGATGTTTGCGAGGCAAATGGAAGAATGGACTCGAGGATTTGCTTTAGCGTGCAAAGTTAACTCTTTACTTTAATTGCTGTTTAAATATGTACCCGTTCTCATAATTCAATATCAAGCTTCTTGTTAAGAACAGGTCATAGAATATTACTGTGTACTTCTGTTTAAATAAAATCATTCCTGTTCAACATTTGTGTTCCTTCTTAAATAAATGAGTCACTTTATTTGACCTATTTCAACGATTATTTATACATGGTTTTGTATTCAGGATGCAGTCTTAAACTATACCATCTTGTATCATATAACTCCAGAATAGAGTCATACTGATTTCAGCAATGAATTTGTCAATCAATATTCGCGGTGCCAACGGCAGCACAATTTTTAAACTTGTCCCGAGTCAGTAATCTCTCCGATTCCCAATTTAGGGTAACAGCAGGGTCCCGTCAGGTCCCGCGGCGTTTTGGGGAAAGAAGCACTTTCTTCCTTAGAAAATTCAATCACTTTATTTTACCTAATTCAACGATTTTTTATACATGGTTTTGTACTGATGATGCAGTGTTAAACTATACATCTTGCATCATATAATTCCAGAATACAGTCACACGAATTTCACCAATCAATCTAAGCATCAATATTCACGGTTCACGATGAGCGCGAGATAATTCAAGTTTAACATTTGTGTTCTTTCTTAGAAAGATGAGTCACATTATTTTACTTAATTCAACGATATTATTCAGATATGGTTTTGTACTGATGATGCAGTGTTAAACTATACCATCTTGTATCATATAATTCCAGAATAGAGTCACACGAATTTCACCAATCAATGAAGCATCAATATTCACGGTTCACGATTAACGCGAGATCATTCAACTTGAACATTTGTGTCCTTTCTTAGAAAGTTCAGTCACTTTATTTTAACTAATTCAACGATTATTCAGATATGGTTTTGTACTGATGATACAGTGTTAAACTATACATCTTGTATCATGTAATTCCAGAATAGAGTCACACGAATTTCACCAATCGATCTGATCAACATTCGCGGTACCAACAGCAGCACAATTTTTGAACTTGTCCCGAGACAGTAATCTCTCCGATTCCCAATTCAGGGTAACAGCAGGGTCCCGTCAGGTCCCGCGGCGAATTTGGGAAAAAGAAGCACAGTGAACGCTTCAGATAAGCCTAGCACGACACCAGGAGATGGTACCTCATCTGAGATACGATGACGTTTGGTCGGCCAGAAATGTTGAGGATTACCGTCCGCGAGCGACGCGGATGCCGGCATAGAAATTTTATTAGCCCGGCGTACAGACATTCACGTTCCAAGGCCGGTAATCCAGGGCGTCCACGGTGTCTGGAAATTCTGAAAAAGCCGCGGCGAAACGGCGCGCAAGCCGGGCACCGTCGGAATAAAATTTGAGTTTGCGCGCGCGTGACCCTTTGTCTCTACCGACGGTGGTCGCAATGGCTAGCCGACGTCTTTGAAATTCCATGTCGAGGCGACGTGTTCAGCAATCCGCGAGAATATGTCTGCGCGCCGCGCCGGGGTCGAGCTGAATGTCCGTCGAAAAGCGATTCAAAGCGATTCTTGAAAAAGACCGACCGCCCGGGCACTTTCGCGCGATCCTCTGAAACCGCGTTTTTCAGACACACAAAAAAAGAGAGCCGACCATTCATTATTCGGAGAGCACTGTCGGCGATTCCTTTCTTTCTCTCTTTTTTTTTTGTTTCCTTTATAGACATGCGGAAAAGTATCTAAACAAAAACCGAGGGGATCTGAGGCCGAGGAGCCACTTCTTTCCTATTCTTGTCCGGGATGTTGACAAGGCCCCGTTTCAGCAATTCACTTGTCAAACATCTTCCCTGGTTGCACCACACATGTTCTTGTCTTAACACTAGGTTTACGGGATCCGTCAAAATGACGGGTTCTAATATTCTTAATTTGCAATTATTAACCCTTTGCACTCGAAGCTATTGTATTTTAACTCGAAAATTAAACATTTCTTCCAACCTACAACAATTCCATTCTATATGATTTTCTTCTTTGTATGAATATAATTGATATGATACCTCATACAATACTTAAATGTTTAGTAATTGATTAGATACCACCGTATTTAGTAATGTAAAGAGTATTTTGAATAATGGTACAGCAATTTTTAGTGGTGCCTCAGAGTCACCACTCGAGTGCTAAGGGTTAAGATTGTAAAGATGCTACCCTGAGAAATTATTTACCAAATTTAATTCTTGAGGTATATGCTATCGGAAAAATGGCCAAGAATTTGGATAGACACATTCTTGTTATGTTTATAAATTAATGTAAAATAGTTATATTTAGAACTCCGGAAACCAGTTAACCCAGTGTTAACCCAGCGTTGGTAAGGTGAGGAAATGTATCGAAAGTGGTAAGGTGGGGTCTCACAGACCCAACGAAATAATATATTGTATTATAGAAATAAATACCTTTTTCATGAGGTAAAACGTGTAACGTCAAACGTGTAACATGTAACGTATAATATATAACGTACAACGTGCAACGTATAACGTACAACGTACAACGTATAACGTACAACGTACAACGTACAACGTATTACGTATAACGTAAGATTAGGTATTGCTTAAGAGGCTTGTCATTTTTCAAAGTAAAAACATCCCCTTGTAAAATTATCCCCTTTACTTGTGATTTATTTTACGGTTTCAGTGATTACCCTTTTTTGTAGTTCGTATACTTTCACGAAAAAGGAGAAAATTGATATCTATTGTATGCTTATATATTCTCCAATAGCAGTGCCTTAACGAAACCGAAGTAAAATTTTATTTCGGTTTAAAAGAAATTGGTAGCATACATATTTATTAGACTCTGTTCGGAATCTTCATCACGAGTCAGACACGATATTGTATGGGAAGGGGTTAAATTTTTAAATACACTCAGGCCCGACTCGCTGTCACGCGTTGTTACAATGTTACAATCGATCTAAAATCTCTGGGGTCTGTGAGACCCCACCTAACTAACGGCGGGTTAAACTGTCGGCGATACCTAAGCTCAGTTTCTCGTGATCTTCTCGCGGTTGTTATTGCCAGACGAGGGAATAAATTCGAGGAAACGTCGAAAGTCCTTGAAACATTTAAGGAAATCATATTGTTCTGGATTGTAACTCTTAGAACCCCTCAAAATTGCTGTACCATATGTTCCATATGTATCTAACCAATTATTACACATTTAAGTATTGCATGAGATATTACATCAATTTTATATCCATAAAATGAAAAAAAATCATGAACAATGGAATTATTTTAAGTCAGAAGAAATGTTTAATTTTCAAGTGGCTATTTAAAATGGCTTGCAAAGGGTTCACTTTATCCGAAAAATTAAATGTTCGAGGTTGCGCTGCGACGATTTGAATGAAAGAATGAGATGTAATTAGAAGAAGTTAGTTAGAAGATTGAGAAAGGTTATTTATGGATTTGCACGCAGAGGTGCGTATTAAGTTAAATCCGAGAAGCTTGCGATATTTGATAGAGCACGTCGAAATTAATGTAAGCAGTTGCCCCTCGCCGAGCCAGTGGTGTCTCTTAAGTAGAATAAATTGGTGTCCCGTCAGACGGTAGCTAATTGAATGCATCTGTCACTAGTCGGACGGCTGACAAGTAGAATAGCCCGGTGTTGGTCAGACACTTCGGTTAGTGAAATAGGACTGTCCTCGTGCAAGATATATTCCTGTCTTAGCGGAGTCTCATCGATTATCAGACGATTCTGTTAATAGAATCTTGCAAAACGTCGCGAGTGGATTAGTCTAGCCTGTTGTCAGACGAAACTTTGCCCAGTATAACTTGCTGTATCAAACTTCGAAAGATAATAATTAATATCGTCGTCCCTCCGCGGTGTCTCTTATCAGGTGGAAGGTAACGATTCTTAAGTAGATTGGGCCAGTATGTGGTCGAACAGTGGAACTTTGTACATCGCATCAAACTTTGAAGAATCATGGCGTAGCAGTTCCGTTCTTATCTTCCCTCGGTACGGAGGTAACGGTTAGAACCTTTGTAACAATATTTTGTTACAAAGTAGATTAGACCAGTAAACGATCAGACGACGTTACAGTAACTTGGTAAATTCCGTGAAAGTTTGAAGGATCATAATTAATATCGTTGTACCTATCTTCGCCTATTACCAACGCGGAGATGATAATATGTACCACCGAGGACTTTGTAAGTGGATTAAGTCGGTGTATGATCCGTCGACATTACAGGCCCGCCAACGTAAATGAAAATAGACTTTGGAGCTCGCTAATTCGTTTCATTGTTCTCATCATCAGCCATCGTTGAAATTCGCGGTGAAGTATTAGCAACTAACGTTACGTGCATTTTATTCGCGTATCAAGTGTAGGGCTTTCACAAAAGTAATTTATTATGTCTCGTACTGTCTTTTGTCCGTTAATAGATTATAAACTAATTAATTAAAGCAGTGAATTTCTGAAGATATATATTAATAATGCAAGCATGTTCACAGTTTCGGTGATAAAAATTTGTGAAAATTCGTGAACATAGTTGAAGCACACAGCGACGATACTGACTTGCTTATTTTTGAAAAAATCCCAAAGTGTACTCTAAAGACTGTTAAAAACAATTAGAACAGCATTTTCGAAACGGGAGTCATTCCCGAGGTGTTTCGTGACAGTCTAGGAGTATAAAAATTTGCAAAAATTCACAGAAGTAGTACAACTGGAAGGTAAAAGCCCTGGCAAGTTTCATGGAAATCCGTGTAGCCGGTTTTTGTCAAAAGAATTTCAGATCTAACGATGACGAAGAAATTAGCGAAGTAGTTCCGCGACAAGTCAGTGCGAAGTTGCGCCGCGTCGGTGGGCTATCGCGCGGTAGGTTCTGATTAATGTTCGCAATACAGGCGACGATGACAGAGCAGAACCGCTTGAGACGTGAGCGAAGCCAATTCACCGGGAGCCTCTTAATACCGCTATCAGTCAACGGGGTTTTCGGAATCGCGAATTAAAAAGGCCGGATGCGGCTCGATATATCCACCGCCCGCAAGGGACTCGCGCGTCCGTGCCCGAAACGGTCCGCGATCAATCTTTTACAATATTTACGCGGGCTCCCTTTAAGTTTTCGATTTATATGCAGCCGGTATATTACTAAGGAATATTGAAAGCGACAGATTTCTCGAGCGACGCGGGTTCTCGGAGCGTAAACGCCGTGGAGAAGGGAACGGGAGAGACAGGCTGGAAAAAGACAAGAGACGAAAAAGGAAACACTGGGAAAACTGGAAAAATCGGCATGGATCGATCGATCGTGTATCGGTCTGTCGAACATTCTGCGAAAGCCGGGGACACACGATTGATCCGGCTGTCAGCCACTCGAAACGGAAAGCCTGTAACGCCGATAGATCGGTTAAATCTGAAAGCTCTGGTATCGCGTGACGGGAATCACGGTATCTAGGATGTAGGTTTTCCGCGAGCAAACGTTTCGATGAGGGAGGGAGAGAGAGAGAGAGAGAGAGACAGAAAAAAAGCCAACCACACCCGTTGTCCCGGCATCATAAGGTACACAGATGGATCACTTTAAACAGACGGGCCCCGGCAATTCATCACGTCACGCGAGACCGAGGATGATAGTCGTTCCCCGATTGATCGCGCCGGATAAATAATTGTGCAACGTCCAACCGCGGTGCCTGACGATACAACGTTGTCTGAAGTGAGAACGATTACGGTCGCGAACAGAAAATACATGTAGTTTTCTTTTTATCAATGCAATCTGAATCTTCAGTTTAAGTTTGTAATTAACGGAAATCTATTTTCTCTGGAAACGTTCGTATTTTATGAAACACAAAACATGTATTTTCTAATATGTCTAGTAGACCAGAAATAATGCAACAGTATTTTTCAATTTTTCTATTTACCATTTAATTGTATTTACCGTGCTAGAGTTGTTCAGTTGAGCATCGAATTCGATTGGTTCTATAATTACAGAACGGTTAACATTTCTCGCTCGATCATCGGCCAGTTTCAAACGATACGAAGCGAATTGGAGAAGCACTAGGAAAAAATACGCGAATGAAGAGCCGGGAGAGTGTGCTCACGGTACACTTAATTGATTTCCAGCTTTTATTTAAGCACGATTCTCGTGGTAAAAACTCATTGAACGCATACAGAGAATCCATAAAGTAAATGAAGCTAAAATTCTGATTCTCCGGCGGCCGGTATTTTCGGCAAGCGTGGATTCGCACGATCGTGCCAACGAATGTATACTTTTACATGAACATGTGCCGCGACACAAATCAATATTGTTCACAATTGTTCGAACTGATCCGTGCGATAAGGTTTTACTCAGTAATTAAATTGTTTTTGTTGGATTTTTGGGGAACGATATCGACTATCGGGTGTGGCATCGAAGAACGCACGAAATCGGAAGGGCTTAATATCTCCAGCATCTGAATCAATTTGCGATGAGAGGAAGTCGAAGATCAGAGGCGAGGCAGCGTGGAAACCGCGCCATACGGAATCACGGAATCCAATTTAAATAATACTTGGCTTCTTCCTCCCGGTCTGATGTCCTCCTGGGAAACCAGCCGGCTGGATGCGCATCCTTTTTCATCCTGTGCTCGTTCATTGGCCCGAAAGCAGCTTAAAAAATGATCTGTCCGAAGAAATTTCGAGCGAGACCCTCCTCTCGTCACGTCAAATTCAATTTCCCGTCGTGCACCGTGTCTACAAGTCCGTCGACTCCTCTTTAGTCTGATCCAGCAATATTCTAAGTATCCAGACCGGTTTCGCCTGCTGGAACATTCATTTTCTGCGCTCTGCGCCTTGCGGGTGTTTTATCCCACGATTCGAAGGTGTTTCACTTTTATAAATTGAATTCCTTGCTACGAAGAGTAACATTCATTAAAACATAAAACAAAATCTCCGGACAAATTTAGAACGAATTAGATCTAGAATTTTCTCACGACAGAGAATTAATTTTATGTAACACAGACTGTCGAAGAAATCGTTCCCAAGTAATTTCTAGTTGGGATTTCGTTTGGAGACCCTTTTTCCTGTCAAATTAGAAACGAATTAGATCTACAATCTTATTACAACAAAGAATTAATTTGTTGTAACGCAGCCTGTCGAAAAAATCGTTCTCAAGTAATTTCTAGTTGGGATTTCGTTTGGAGACCCTTTTTCCTGACATATTAAGAACGAATTAGATCTACAATTTTCTCATGACAAAGAATTAATTTTATGTAACACAGTCTGTCGAAGAAATCGTTCCTCAGTATTTTCTAGTTGGGATCTCGTTTGGAGACCCTTTCTCCTGACAAATTAAGAACGAACTACATCCACAATTTTCTCACGACGAAGAATTAATTTTATGTAACACAGTCTGTCGAAAAAATCGTTTCCAGGTACTTTCTAGTTGGGATCTCGTTTGGAAACCCTTTAGGTTTGTCTGGCGTGGTCCAAGGTCACTCGGACTTGTTTTAAAAGTTCCAGGAAGGTCCACCGTCTACCCACGCTATTTTCCCAGAGCCAGAGTTGGCCGCAATGCAAATTAGTGCGACCGAAAAAATTTCCATATTCACGAAAAAGGTTCGATTAAGTAGGGAGAGCTGGGAGCTTCCCTTAGCCGAAGACACGCGAGCGATTAGTTTCCGCCGCAAAGTGTTCGCCGTCTCTGGGATCCTTTAAAACGGATCGCTTTGTAAAGTATTTCCCCGGTGGTTGTTCATTACGCAAATAGGAGTGGTCCATTAAACCACGTGCGCAAATGCACACCGGCATTTTGACATTGCCCTGGATGCACGGCTTCCCATTCATTTATTTACGTAATTATACCTTACATTACGAACATTGTACTCCGATCATCTGTATCCTAAATTATATAGTTTAATGTGCATCGTTATAGTGGGATTTACTGCATAGAATATATGTATACAAATTATCTAAATATAGTATAGGACTATTTTAACAAACCCATGAACGTTCCTTAGAAGTCTAAAGAGTTGTTCTTACAAATTAGAATGATTTTAAAGATGATATTCCAAAGACGTTCCATTGTAGATGTCTTTCTATGAATTTTCTAAAATAAGACAAACGACAAAAATGTTCACTAAAAAATAAAGGACTATTTTAACAAACCCATGAACGTTCCTCAGAAGTCTAAAGAGTTGTTCTTACAAATTAGAATGATTTTAAAGATGATATTCCAAAGACGTTCCATTGTAGACGTCTTTCCATCAATTTTTAAAAATTAAGACAAAAATTTCATCTAAAAAATAAAGGACTGTTTCAACGAACCCGTTAACGTTCCTCAGAAGTCTAAAGAGTTGTTCTTACAAATTAGAATGATTTTAAAGGTGATTTTCCAAAGACGTTCCATTGTAGACGTCTTTCTACCAATTTTCTAAAATAAGACAAACGACAAAAATGTTCACTAAAAAATAAAGGACTATTTTAACAAACCCATGAACGTTCCTCAGAAGTCTAAAGAGTTGTTCTTACAAATTAGAATGATTTTAAAGATGATATTCCAAAGACGTTCCATTGTAGACGTCTTTCCATCAATTTTTAAAAATTAAGACAAAAATTTCATCTAAAAAATAAAGGACTGTTTCAACGAACCCGTTAACGTTCCTCAGAAGTATAGTCTTTCTTGCAGATTAGAATGATTTATTGCGTCGGTTCCAGACAATCTAAATTCGTTGCGTTCGAAAGAAGTGTTGCATTGTTCCGTAACCGAAACAAAGGCAGTTCCAGGGACTTCTCCGAGGGAAAGGCGTTCTCGGTGGAAATCACGTTTAATTAGAAGGGAGCTCACGTGCACGGTTTCGGGGTAGAAACAACGTCGAACGAAGAATCCCAGATAGCCGCGCACTTTACGATCGAGACTCTGTTTCGGAAGCTTGTTTCGCGTCGGCCATATTTCCGACTTCCCTCGTCTCACGACGTACACCTTGCTCGCTTGATAATTAAACTGTGGACGTGTACGTCACCGTGATGTCGTAATTGTCGCTGCCAGTCTACGGTGCGCCGAGATCTACGCGGTTGTTCTATTGGCTCACCGTGGAAATTGCATGTAACTCGGTAAAGTGAAACTTGTTGACGTTTTTATACTCTATAGCAGAATGTGTATAACGTAAATCATTTTATATTAAGATTTCTATAAAGTAGGCTGGTCAGCTCAGACATTTAGTGCAAGAAGAACACGAAAATATTTCGACGCTTTCAATGCATTTTTTTTTATTATACAGGATGAACCATGAATCGTGACCAGTAGATATTACTCTGTTATTATATCTTTTATACTATATAGCAGAATGTGTATAACATAAATCATTTTATATTAAGATTTCTATAAAGTAGGCTGGTCAGCTCAGACATTTAGTGCAAGAAGAACACCAAAATATTTCGACGCTTTCAATGCATTTTTTTTTTATTATACAGGCTGAACCACTAATCGTAACCAGTAGATATTACTCTGTTATTATATCTTTTATACTGTATAGCAGAATGTGTATAACATAAATCATTTTATATTAAGATTTCTATAAAGTAGGCTGGTCAGCTTAGACATTTAGTGCAAGAAGAACACGAAAATATTTCGACGCTTTTATTACATTTTTTTTATTATACAGAGTGAACCACGAATCGTGACCTGTAGATATTACTCTGTTATTATATCTTTTATATTCTATAGCAGAATGTGTATATCAAAAATGATTTTATATTAAGATGTTTATAAAGCAGGTGGTCAGCTTAGACATTTAGTGCAAGAAGAACACGAAAATATTTCGACGCTCTCAATGCATTTTTTTTTATTATACAGGGTGAACCACGAATTGTGACCAGTAGATATTACTTCTGTTATTAGCTGTCCGATCGAAAATGTTTTTATCACGTATGGCATGGTTTTAAGAGAGCTATCATGTGATTATAGCAAATTTTTCGTCAACTCTTCTCTTCATGATTTTTCAAGATCACCTTCAATTTTCCGCAAGTACACCTGCAATATTTTTACGCGTATTTGTTAGAGGATTTCAAGGCGAATTCGATAAGTATCGTGACATTAAAAAAATTCGAAAAAAATTGCAAAACGATGGTTTTCTAATTTTTTTTACAAAAAATTTGCTATAATCACGTGAAAGTTCTCTTAAAACCATGCTGTATCTCATGATAACATTTTCGAACGGCCTGCTAATAACAGAGTAATATCTACTGGCCACGATTCGTGGTTCACCCTGTATAATCGATGCAATAAAAGCGTCGAAATATTTTCGTGTTCTTCTTGCACTAAATATTCACCCTATATACTTAACGCAGTTATTGAATATAGTCCAAGAACGTTTGCACAGTGAACCGCATTGTGCCGAGTGTACAGTCAACAATACAAAAATTTGTGCGTAATTAGTGTGTGTAAATAAGTATTGCACAGTAGGTCAGCAGATCCGTTGAATGAACTTCGAACGCGGCCGCAGCGTGTATAGATTGTTTCGAGCGCGAGATCGTTTTAAGATTCTATAGACACGAAGCGAACCCAGTGAAAGGCCATGAAAAGAAGCCCGTGGAATCAATAGACAACAATGGAACGTCAGCTGTCAGAAGGTGGCAGCCGATAGGGATTCATGAATATTGAATGTAGTTTTAAATAAATTTAATCCAGTATTCATGAGGCATGAATATTCATGCGGCCGTTATTGATGAACGCCGTGTTTTATTGACGCAGTTTGTGTCATTTCCACTGTTTCCGATCAGACGTCCGCGGAATTAATCTCGCCACCGTTCATTCTTTCTTCTCTCTCTCTTTCTCGAGTGTCCACGGTTAAGCCGCACGGCGAAACTTACATTATTACGATTCTTGAATAGTATGAATTCTCGAATATTCCACGGATTTTCCAATAATTTCTGGTTACACAATTCTCCACTGAAACGTCATTGGACATTTAAAGAGAGATTAACTTTCTTTGTTAGACCAGGATTATCCAGGTTGAACCGCCTCTAAATAATACAAACTTTTCAAACAGTAAAAACATGCCTAACGATAGCCGCCAGATAACGTCCCCCATAAATGCATATCAGAGACCAATTTCCATGAGTTAACGAAGAAAAGCAATCTCGAAGGGACTTGAAAATCAAATCTCGGTCGTCCAAAGGCACGGACCCGAAAGCTGGCATAAAAACAGGTAGGTCCAGCCTGCGAGATCTTGAAGAGCAGTAAACAGTGGAAACTGCAGGCTTCTGTTGTTTACAGGACTGCTGTCTCCAGGTCTCTCGGTGACTCGAGCGTTCTCGATGAGGGAACGGTTAGGCGAAGGGTAATGAACAAAAGCGGCTGCGCTGGCAAAGTAGGTCAGAACAAATGCCGGCGAACGGACGTTGTTTCGTTCGTGCAGCCAGCTACCCCCGTCACATCCGTGACTTTCCAACTCGAAGTAAAATTTCTTTGGTGGCCTGTCGGGTCTTTCGTCGGACAAGAGGGCGTGTGTCGAATCGCTGCGGGAGAAAAAATCCCGGTCGATAAGCGCGGACCGAGAGCCCATTGTTCCCTGGAAACGATAACTTATGAGCTTCGTGTGACGCTCAAGTGCCATGGAAATCTCGGTGAAACCGGGAAAGCGCTCGTTGAATCGTATTCTCCAGCCGGCCCCCGCACAAAGAACGCTGGAGAAAGACGGGAAATGACGGACCAACGGGACACGGAAGAAGAACAAACGAACCTTCGGCGAATCAACCATTATGTCCTCGCGACAATGCCTGGCTGGAATAAACAGCTACCGGGACAATGCAGTGGCTTCGATGATCGCGGAGATAGTTCTCGTCGTCGGATCACCTGATGGCGACTCGATTACAGTGGATAGAAGATCCTGAGGAACAGGGACTTTTAGCTTCTTCAACAGTGCAACCACAGAATTTGGTTAAACTTTTCCTTGTAACCGGAAATTCTTGCCCTTTTCGTATGTCATCCTGTAGATTTTGGCAAGACAATGTCAAAAATCAAAATTTCAATCCTAGGAGATCAGCGGTTCCAAAGTTACAAGCGTTTAAACTTGAGCGATTCTCAGCGTTTTTTATAGATATGGGCGCCGCCATATTGGTACGTTGTGACCGTCGCGCGCCGTTAACCGAGCTGAGTCGCTAGATGACAGCACAAGCACTTTTAGCTTCTTCAACAGTGCAACCACAGAATTCGGATAAACTTTTCCTAGTAAACAGAAATTTTTGCCTTTTTCGTATGTCATCCTGTAGATTTTGGCTAGAAAATGCCAAAAGTCAAAGCTACAGTACTAGGAGATCAGCGGTTTCTAAGTTTCAAGTGTTTAAACTTGAGTGATTATCAGCGTTTTTGATAGATAAGGGCGCCGCCATATTGGTACGTAGTGACCGTCGCGCGCCGCTTACCGAGCGAAACCGCAAGATGGCAGCACAAGCACTTTTAGCTTCTTATGCAGTGCAATCACAGAATTCGGTTAAACTTTTTCCTGTAACCAGAAATTTTTGACCTTTTCGTATGTCGTCCTGTAGATTTTGGCAAGAAAATGCCAAAAGTCAAAGCTTCAATCCTAGGAGATCAGCTGTTCAAAAGCTTCAAGTGTTTAAACTTGAGCGGTTATCAGCGTTTTTGATAGATATATTGCCGCCATATTGGTACGTAGGGACCGTCGCGCGCCGCTTACCGAGCGAAGCCGCTAGATGGCAGCACAAGCACTCGGTGAAACTTGCAAAACACTGAAAATCGCTAACGTTAAACACTCATAACTTTTGAACCATCGACTTTGTAGGAGTGAAACTAGGATTTCTGGCATTTGCTCGCCGAGATCTACAGGATTACTTAACAAAAAGGGAAAAATGTCTGATCACGCAACGAACCCCGTCGAATCCGAACTCGAGGGGAAATTCCAGGTAGCAGGAGTTGCGGTAGCAGCCTCCCGACATTGCATAAGGCGGTCGGGACGATTGATAGAGGAAGTCGGTCCGGCGGACGGGTCGGTCGAAGATGGACAGAGGAAGGGTAGGTCGTGTAACAATGTCAGTCTATCCGGGTTTGTTCTGCCCTACTTGGTCCTTACGGCGGCTTTTGTTCAGCGAGAGCGCCGCGCGCGCGGAGCCCTCTTCGGATCAGATCAGATTACCGGGCACGAGGCGCTTTGGCCGAGGAAATGCGGGTTTCCATTGCACCGAATTGGCGACGTAAGGGGATTGGGGGATACGCGAGACCTATCCGGCAACCCTTTCCAGATGGAAAGCCAGGCTACCAGCTTCTGGTCCGTCCCCTTTCCAGCCCTCTCTCACTCTCTTCCTCTCTCTTTCTCAAATGTCCTTACTCGCCCCCGAAACCGAACACCGAAGAGACCTCCTTCCTTCGTCGTCTTGGTCAAGCCTTGCTCTTCTAACGTCGATGGGATTACCTTTCTATGTACCGGACCGATGCTCGACGAACGCCCTCGGAAAATGAGACGAAAGATCTTCCACCATCAACCTATCTTCTCTCTCTGTGTTTTTAAAAAATCTTTTTTCACTTTGTTTTTGCCGGACATGTTTTAACAGAACCACGAGAGAGGTTTTGTTTACGTTCCCCTTGACTCCCAGCGCGACCTTCGTTCATTGAAACCGGGTTACAGTTAAGTGGCCGCGCAAAGTGGATTAGAAACGGCCACCGAACCTCCTCGAGCTGTCTTAATTGTGTTAGGGATTCCGCTCGGCGAACACTCCACCCGAGTCCCCAGGTAAGCATCCGATGCGAGAGGACTTTTGTGTGCACTGTTACGATTGGTATCGTTTCGGTACTCCCGCAGATTTCGATGATTGTTCGCTGTGGGTTCGTTGCGGCGGGATTCTGATTTTAGGGCTGATTGTACGGTTCGTGAGCGTCTCCGAGGAAAAGGTGCGGTAACGTCTGTGGGGATTGTAGAAATTCGTGCGAATTACCGAACGATTGAATATTTTTTGTTCGACATTTGAATCATGTTAGTTGATGTATTTATTGATGCGAAAGAGAGTCGAAGTTCATATCTGCTGTAAGCACGTAATTCTGTTTGTAAATCAAAACCACATGTTGCTGCTAAGTCATTGGGAGACAGGAATTGACAGGTTATCCGAATGATGGCAAGTTGTTACGAATAATAGAAATTATATCATTGAATAATATTACACATATATTTTTATAAATTGATTGTAATGTTTTCTTTAAAACTACGACAGAACTTTGAATACAACCTATTATTTGTAGGATCTAATAGGAATTCTTCAATATCAGCAGCAAGTGGTAGAGGCCCGCGCGTGGTCAGACGCGTTCGATAAGTAGTTGGGCAAATATACGAGCCACAATATTCTATGAACAGCTATGAAGCAGACACTTGAGCACCGAGTAGAATGGGTCAGTTTATGGTCGGACACCCAATAACCACCGCGAACCTATATTCTCACAGTTTAAAGTGTTCAGTTACTCCGATCGTTCGTTCCTTTGAAATTGTTAAAATTTCATCGAACGATACAAAAGAAGATACAAACCATTTATAAGAGACATAAAAGTGACAAACCGACGTATTCGATTATTTCTCATTTCCAATATCGTAAATTCTCCAAAAAAACCAACCAATTCGCAGTATCGTGGAATAAATTAATCTTCCAAATGATCGCTGCAAGTATCAATAAAAAAGAATACATTATCCGATAAAATGTCGGCGGGCTGTAGAAATTATTTTTTATTTTAATCTATAGTTTTCATGTGTCGCATCAACCGCTGGGTTATTAATTGTTCAGATTAACAAAAATGTTTCTGAGTTACGGCTGCCGGTGAACGGCGTATTTCAGAGTGCAGCCGTTCGTATTTTTATTTCATTTTTCATGCGAACCTTTTTGTCGGAGGGGCGAGAGTTTTTGAGGATGAAAAAGATTTCACTCACCGGTGACGACCACGTTAATCTTTTTAACCATCGGCGGATGCGTGGTAATTTGGCACTTGTACAGGCCGGAGTCCCTCGGGGACGCGTACCGTATCTGTAATCTCCAATTGCTCGGGTACCTGGAGGATCAAACAGACAGAAAATTTCATTTGCCTGTGATCGACCGCGACGTGCCAGCCCCTGAGAACGAGAGTGATTCGCGTCAAAACGCTCGGAAAATCGAGTCACCTCCGTCTTTCTCCACCCCTTACGTCGACGTTCAACCCACACAGCTTTAGTTTCCGACGGTGAAATCTGATTGATGGACGCATCGATTCCAATCTCGGCGGCTGGCACGTCCGTGTTCGACATTCCCCGCAAATATTTAAAACTCTTCACCGCCTTCTTTCATCGAAAATCACGATAGTTTGCCTCTTCGTGCATAAAACGCGTAAAATTGATCAAATGCATGAAATTCTTCATGGAATCGCATACTATCATCAGTTTTAAAAACACTTTACTGAGCGAATTAACCCTTTGCATTCGAATTATCTATTTTAACTCGAAAATTAAACATTTCTTCCGATTTGGAATATTTCCATTGCCTATGATCTTTTAAATTTTATGTACATGGATGTACAATGTTATGTACATGGTATAAATACCTCGTACAATACCCAAATGTTTAGCAATTGATTAGATATCGATATATTAAAAATCTAAACAATATTTTGAACGATGGTGCAGTAATTTTTAGTGACTCTGAAGTCGCCATTCGACTGCCAAGGGTTAATAGTAATTTCCTAGTCTGGCGTGAATAAACGTCTCTCGAAGGGTGTACATTTTCCTTACCGGAAGTTGAGGCTGATCCTCTGGTCAATACTGTATGTGTTCCTGCCGACGGTGAGCAGCCTGAACGAGTCCTCGCTGTGCTGCTGCAGCCAGGCGACCTTCAACAGTAAATATCCTTCGTTATTGCCCCATGAATCACGGATTCGAAGGTACGGAAAAACCCCGGGCATTGTATCGAGGATGAAATAGCGGTTCCGGTGGGAAATTAATAATTTCGCGGCGAGCAATCGAGGTGGCATCGCGTCGTATCCGCGAGCAAACGGCGAGCAGTAATAATTTTCCGGTTTCTCCCGTTCACCGAAGGCCAGGCTTATTATTCTCATTGCGATTTTTTCCTCTGCCGTCTTCTACCCATCCCCTATTTTCTCATGGGCCGTGTCCGGGGCTCTCGTACGTGTCGAGTGTCGCGAAACAGGGATAAAGACGTCCACGTAGACATCGACGAGTTTATCAAGCTTTGTCTACCCACCAGCCGCGCCGTTGCGACCAACGCGAAAGGGTTTCTCGCAGGAAATACGAGCCCCCCCCCCCTGTCAAAGCTTTGAGACCAATCATCGATCCGTTCGAATGGATCGCTCAAAGTATCGAGGTTACAGTCGCTGGTACAAAGGGGAGATTGATGGTTACACCGATGGATTTAATGGGATACGGCGGACGTAATCTGCAGCTAATTACCATTGATCGACGGGGACTCACAGTCGTGAATACTTGAGACCCACCGTGCTGAACGATCCACTTGAGTTTTTACAAGAGGGACACTTGAATTTTTGCATGCCGGTTATTCAGAGAGGGATGATTTTTGGCAAACTGGATTGAAAATGTAAAATGGAAATCTTTCTCAGTCCACTCCATTTTCGATGAAATCAAGCTTGATTTTCGGTCGGGGACAATGTATAGAACTCGGCAGGTGTGCCCGACTATCACGCTCCAATTCTACTGATCGCCAAAGCAATTAATGAAACGTTTGAAAATTGACAGAAACGGAAGAGCGACACGAAGAACATATGGATGAATTTTGAAAAAAAGCCGACGAGTTCAGGTTGTAAAATACTTTGTCATCGTTTGGCAATTGAAAGATATAATAAAAATATAGTCAGTTGGAGAAACTAGATCGAGAATGTAGAATAGAAATTTCTTCTTTATCATTCCGCTCCATTTCCGAGCAAATCGAGTTTAAATTTCGGTCGAGTACACTGAATGGGACCTGGCAGACGTGTCTGACTATCACGCTCCAATTCTACTGATCTGAATGAATTCTCCAATGGTAATGCAATTAGTAAAATACGTGAAAATTGTCAGAACCGAAAGTGTATCGTAAAGAAAATGTGGAACAATGTTAAAATCCAACGTCATCGAAAAATAATCATTGCTTAACAATTAAGAACGCACGTGAACAATATAATCTGCAGAAAAACGAGTCTGCATTGAAAAAGGAAGAAAATTTCTCTCAATTCGCTCCTTCTCCAATAAAATCACATTTGAATCTCGTCGAGTACATTGAATAGAAATTGGCAGTCGTGTCTGACTTTCGCGCTCCAATTCTACTGATCTGAATGAATTCTCCAATGGTAACGCAATTAGTAAAATACGTGAAAATTGTCAGAACCGAAAGTGTATCGGAAAGAAAATGTGGAACAATGTTAAAATCCAACGACATCAAAAAATAATCATTGCTCAACAATTAAGAACGCACGATAAAAATATAATCTGTAGAAAAACGAGTCTGCATTGAAAATGTAGAACAAAATTTTTCTCAATTCGCTCCTTCTCCAATAAAATCACATTTGAATCTCGTCGAGTACATTGAATAGAAATTGGCAGTCGTGTCTGACTATCGCGCTCCAATTCTATTGATCTGAATGAATTCTCGAATGGTAACGCAATTAGTAAAATACGTGAAAATTGTCAGAACCGAAAGTGTATCGGAAAGAAAATGTGGAACAATGTTAAAATCCAACGTCATCAAAAAATAATCATTGCTCAACAATTAAGGACGCACGTAAAAAATATAATCTGCAGAAGAACGAGTCTGCATTGAAAAAGAAAAAAAATTTCTCTCAATTCGCTCCTTCTCCAATAAAATCACATTTGAATCTCGTCGAGTACATTGAATAGAAATTGGCAGTCGCGTCTGACTATCGCGCGCCAATTCTACTCATCGCTCGCCGCCGTTTTACATAAATCTTTTAATCACAATTTCCAGCTAAACGAAGCCTCCTATGAAAACTATTCGTTCGCAATTTCTCTTCAATTTTTTAACGCATATTCTCCGGCGTATCGTTTAAACTATTATCAGTGAGCGCGTATATATCGCGGGCTGAACCGCAAAGTGCTCGAGTAATTTTTCAACGATCAGCAATCCGAGCGGCGATCAATGCCGCGATGAAAGTGTAAAACGCCGCGTGTATCTCGTCGCGGGTGCCATGAATGCCTGCCGGCGATCGTAATGTCTCGTCCGCGGGGTAATCGTGTAACGTATTGTATTTAAAACGGCCGCCGCGGGCCGTTCGCACTCGATTAATTAACAAATCCGGGGGATTCCGCGGGACATTTGCATAAAACGACGCCCGTTTAACGGCGTATAATTCCCCTCGACCCCGGCCGAACGCGAATCGTTTTCGTAACCGTCGCGTAACAGAGCGCCATTGTCGAGAGTATTCGAGCGTATTCGAGCGGACCGCGAGCGGCGTCGCGTGTCGTTTGATCAATCCAATTCCGTGGAAATTAAACAACGGTCTGAAATCTTTTTCGTTCATTTCTACAACCCCGTAACGAGACATTTTTCATTTTATTACTGAACAGCCCTGGGAGAATTCACTTTCTATTTGCTACACTGCTTTATTTTGTATCTTGATGAAACATTGATCGAGGTTACGGATGGTTCAATAAACAAGAGAAAATATAACGAATTTTTTGTTAAATTTATTATTGGAAGAGACGAAGGGAGTTACGATGTTAACTGACAGGAAAAGTATTTGCAAATCACCTTGTTTCAATGATTGTTTTCATGAGATTTCAGGTACAGTTAAATACGCTGAATAATTTGAAATGCGATTTTATTTTCCGAAACTTCTGAAACTGTAGCAAAAATTAAGATAGAAACTTCCAAAGAGTACTCCCCACAGTTCCAAGCTGATCTCCGAAAACTGTATACAAAATTCCGCGATCTGATTAATAATTAAGAACCACGAAGCGCTCGGAAGAAACCATAAGCTAGTTCGCCGGAGTTTTTCGATTGCCCGGAGACCCGCATTGTTGTTAATACATTAGAGTACAGTTTGGTTTGTTCGTCGAGGTGTGCAACAAAGGCAGGAAAAAAAGAGTGTACAGACCTTAAATGAAAAGCCAGGGTACCGTGGCTACAAAAGACTCCTTGTTAGTCCATTTGTCGTGTAATTGAACGAACCTCGGCCCTCTAATGTTTACAATTAACCGGGCTCCTTTGTCCTTATTCTATCAGCGGAAAAGCATACGTCCACGTTCCGTTTCCGATTCGCGCGTGCCGTATAGTGTCCGACAAACAGGGCAAGAATATATTTGATGATACGATTCAAATTCCAGACCCACGGTGGAGGGGCCCTTTGTTCCCTACGGCACATATGGAAATGTAGTTCCGCGAACTTCACAAGTCGCGGAAAATGTCAACGCGTTGGAAACGCTTCGACGCGTGCCGGGAATTCTGTATCTTCGGTGAGACAATTAGGCTAACGTATCGATCACGTCACGCTGTACAGGGTGTTTCAAAATTATTTCTCTGGATCATCTCAGTTCTGGATGAGAAAAATCGGGCGGAGAAAAATCGTCAGTCCTTAATTGAGAATATAAATATATGGTTCGTTTCTAAGCATTGATAATTCCATCCACTGCTTGAACACGTTCTAGTACAGCATTTTATCGATAATTGTCCCCAACATGGGTCTGTCCAGGGACAATTATACGACAGCGATACTATTCTTTGACTTTTGCCGAACGTAGAGAAAGACAGCCGAGCTCGAGAGGCCTCGGTCGCCGAGAAGTGTAAACATAAATAATCCGATGTCAAACTTCTTTATCTTTCATTATTTTTGTATGGAACTTTCACCAACATATTCGTGGCATTTTTCTAATGCAAATTGATACGAAATATCATACAATTCCGATGATATTTACGTGTGCAATGAACGATGAAAATTTCGAACGCAAGGAAGAACAGCTATGGGAAGTTCTTTGTACATTGCATCGAAAACTTTGATCGTTCATTGCACAAGTAAATATAATTGGAATAATTAGAAAAATGCCACGAATATGTTAGTCAAAGAACCATCAGAAAATATTCCGATGATATTTACTTGTGTAATGTATGAAGAACGCAAAGAACTTCCTATACGTTGTTCCTCCTTGCGTCGAAAACTTTAGTCGTCCATCGCACAAGTAAATATCATCGGAATTAAATGATATTTGATATGTTCCGTCGCGCAGGATCACGAGACGTAGCTTTCTTTTGAACAATATTTAGAGTACGTTCGTGACTAAACATCTTCCTCGAAGATGTCGTAAATTAGGGTCATTCGGCGACCATTCGAGATATCTGGCAAATGTCTCGAATGTGTATATCTTAAACAACAATGTGCCGTGGAATTGGTCCTTTTGAGCGACCGCCCGGACCGTCAGGGGCAGTGTCGAATTACCGGGAACCGTCGCGCCTCCTTCCCAACGCTCCTTCAGAACAGCGAGAAGGATAAACAGTCGAAGCATGCTGATTGGTAAATGCAACGTTCGGCAGGAACCAATCGGTATATCTTTTTCCTCGTCGCGTTCGAATAGGAAATCGAGTTCCGTCAGTTATATTTTGGCTTTCGGACAAGCAACATCTTTTAATCCTCGGTTAGACAAGTACAACGCACCGGCCGTTGTCTTGTCATTCATACCGGACAAGTTTTCGAGACGTTACGTTGCGATAGTTCATTGTCCAGCGATCGGGACAACCGCGCTAAATTCCGCGTCATTATTAATCGAAAACCCCTCGCGTGCGCTAGCGTCTAAGGCAGGACCTGCTAGATCAGACTTACTGACGAGTCCACTAGCAGGTCCGGGACGAAACGCTTCTTTTAACGTGTTTCATTGTCGTGCGAATCGATTATTGTCTTTTGCGTCTTTATACGGTACCTATCATTTGAACTACTTGCCCAAGATTAATTTGGCGGGCACAGATCCGAAGCATTCGCGAATCAGCAACTTTGTGAACGTAACATAATCCGATGTCAAACTTCTTTATTTTTTATTATTTTTTTATAGTTCTTTGACTAACATATTCGTGGCATTTTTCTAATGCAAATTGATACGAAATATGATACAATTCCGATGATATTTACGTGTGCAATGAACTATGAAAATTTCGAACGCAAGGAAGAACAGCTATGGGAAGTTCTTTGAACTGTGCCGCGTCTGTTTCTTTCCCATACGCTGTACATTGCATCGAAAACTTTGATCGTTCATTGCACAAGTAAATATAATTGGAATAATTAGAAAAATGCCACGAATATGTTAGTCAAAGAACCATAAAAAAATATTCCGATGATATTTACTTGTGTAATGTATGAAGAACGCAAAGAACTTCCTATACGTTGTTCCTCTTTGGATCGAAAACTTTAGTCGTCCATCGCACAAGTAAATATCATCGGTATTAAATGATATTTGATATGATTTTTATTAGGAAAATGCCACGAGTATGTTGGTCAAAGTCACATACAAAAATAATGAAATAAAATAAAGAATAAAGAAGTTTGAAATTCGGATTAGTGTGGTCTCACCGATACACCCGAGCCGTATGTCATACTTCTCGGCGACAGAGGCCTCTCGAGTTTCATACACCTCGCAGTAGCGGGGATAACTTCGGGACATTTAGCGGCCAGAAATTTGGGACATTTATGAATAAAATACTGCAATAAGTTGTAGCTATTCGCACTACACGCGTCATTTCACAGACCGAGTGTGGCTCATAAATGTCGTTATCACGGAATAATCGAAAGTTTCCTCGTCCGAGGCCGTCAACGTCCGCGACAGGCTAGTCAAGAAGTTGGCCGGTTGCCTCGTTGTTTCGCGATTAAATTCGCACAGCGCCGTCGCATAAACTCGCTTGATATTCCCGGGGCGTATCGATGCGCACGGACGGCCGCTCCTTTTCGTACTTTGGCACGGCTGCCGTCGGAATCGGTTTCGCATTACGTATTCCGGGGAATATGAATCCATCTGGAATCCCAAGCGACCGACCACTCTGTCTCTCTCTCTCTCTCTCTCTCTCTCTCTCCCTCTCCCTCTTCATCGCGGAATTCGATGAAAACCGACGCTGATTTCCGCGTGAAAATTTCCGCGACAGCCGCGACAGACGAATCCCTCGATTGTCCCACTTTTCTACGCCGTTTTCCCTCGAACTGCCCTAATCGATCGCAGAATTGTGATCGATGGAACCACTTCTTTGGTGAAATTGATCTTAACGGGTTTAACAGGTTAAGAATTTCACAACAGAATTTTTAAGAAATCTATGTAGTATTTAAAATCTACAGTCTAATAATTAATAATGCCACTAAATAACCATTTCTTTGGTGAAATTGATCTTAACAAGTTTAATAGCCTGGTAATGCTACAATAATATTTCCTAAAAATCTGTACAGTATTTAAAATCTACAGTCTATTAATTAATAATGTCATTAAAGAACCATTCCTTTGGTGAAATTGATCGTAACAAGTTTAATAGCCTGGTAACGCTACAATAATATTTTTAAAAAATCTATACAGTATTTAAAATCTACAGTCTAATAATTAATAATGTCATTGAAGAACCATTTCTTTGGTGAAATTGATCTTAACAAGTTTAATAGCCTGATAATGCTACAATAATATTTTTAAAAAATTTATACAGTATTTAAAATCTTCAGTCTATTAATTAATAATGTCATTAAAGAACCATTTCTTTGGTGAAATTGATCTTAACATGTTTAATAGCCTGATAATGCTACAATAATATTTTCTAAAAATCTATACAGTATTTAAAATCTACAGTCCATTAATTAATAATGTCATTAAAGAACCATTTCTTTGGTGAAATTGATCTTAACATGTTTAATAGCCTGATAATGCTACAATAATATTTTCTAAAAATCTATACAGTATTTAAAATCTACAGTCTATTAATTAATAATGTCATTGAAGAACCATTTCCTTGGTGAAATTTATCTTAACAAGTTTAATAGCCTGATAATGCTAAAATATTATTTTCTAAAAATCTATACAGTATTTAAAATCTACAGTCTAATAATTAATAATGTCATTAAAGAACCATTTCTTTGGCGAAATAGATCTTCACAGGTTTGATACCTTGAGAATAGTATAATAGTATTCTAATTTTCCAATGTAAAGTCGGACAATGTAGTTGATTAAAAAGTCAAATCTATTAGATTTAACACGCAAATGCGTGTTGTTCGGTGAAGAAGATCGAATGTCATCAAAATATTTCTTGAAAGTATTTATACAAGGTGCTATGTTGGTTTTGGTTGTCGGTGGGTCAAGGAGAAATAAAGTATGAGATGTGTTGGATTTCCTGTCCAGGGGTTTGGAAATTATAAAGTTACAGTCGAAGCAAGTAGGTAGTGTTTTATAACCATTTTAAGTCAGTAGTTTACGAATATAAAGGTTGTAATCACAGTTAATTTTCACAGAAGTGAAGTAATTCCTGAGGGAGATCCGAGTTAGGATCGAAACGTTGAAGAAAAATTGTTGAGGTTACGTTACTAGAATTACATTTTACGAAATTGCGGGTTAAGTAAATTGTTGAGTGAGATCGAACGGTGCGCCGAAAACACATTTTATTGTTTATTAAGTATAACGGTATGTTGTAATAACTGTGATAAGGTCTCGTGAAAAATTTGTTTGAAACTGCGTCACCAAATAATTATCACCATTTCGAAGATAAGTGGATAATTGGCCCAACATTTCGAATCGAACATTGGTCATAATTATTCTCGACGAAACGAGATTGTGACAGTATAAACCTTCCTGATGAAAAAATAATAAATAGAGAGTGATTACTCGAGCTCAATATTAAATGTGTTTCATCGAATCCTCTGTGTGTACGTTCCAAGCAGTTGATTGCTGATATATTCGAGAGCCGCAACGCACTTGATTTTTATCAAATTTGTAACAATCGTGGAATTAACGCGACCGGGTCCCGGACATGTTGAAGCGGTGATAATGATTTATTATTCCCATTCTGGAAACAAAGAAATGCGTGTATCTACGTGTAAAATTATTTGATGAGGCGAAAATCGCGAACGACGAGTAATTGCAACGTTCGACTCGCTCGCTCGCACGCTTGCATCAATATCAATAACATTGATTGAAGGAAACCGAATATTTCAGTCACCGGGGAACGCAGGAAATCGTAACTTACGATCTCATCCATCATCGTTACATTACACCCCCGGTTTTCATGGTGATCGTATTAAAATGGAGTATTGACGGATGCAGAAATCACGCGGAAGTGCAACACCATACCATTTTCCCCGACACTCGTTTGTGTATCGCGAAACTCTATTTACAATGGATAAATGACAATTTTTTGAGCAGCCTACTCAAAACCCTGTTTTCAAGATGAGACTAGATATATACAAGTAGGTTAATACAAGATGAGACTAGATAAATTCTTTCGTTCACATTGTGCGGAGGGTGGATCAAACCGGAAACAAGTTCTCACCTGGCGCTTCATCATCGCGAGACCTTTATATATCGTGAAACTCGGGGGATCATAAAAATCTAACAAGACCATTGCGGCCGGTTTTTCATCATGCCACCGTCCATCCTATTTTGCGAGCCGCATCAGACGTCGCCTCGTAAAAGCGCCGGAATAATACACTGAATTCACATGGTCGACAGAGAACGAAAATATTCGCACGGCAAACGAAAAAATAAGCAAACGAAGAAATCGAGCTTTTTCGAAAAGCTGCTGACCTGACACGATCGTCGAACAGGAAACAATTCCAAACGGCGCCTCTAGAAATCACTCCTATTGACACAATCGAATAATGTCTTTTGGGTTTAGCATTTTAAAAACATATTATCTTCCGTTTTATAATTGTGTTTCATTATTAATTGTACTTTACATTAACATCAGGTTGTCCCAGAAGTTTGTTTCGTTCTCGATTAATGTGCTCAGTGCAAATTTAGAGTAGTTCTTGAGAAAACCAATGGCATGGTTAAGAAAGGGGAAGCTTGAGGAATGATAAAACATTGACGAACAGAAGATTGTGTTGTTTGTGTATGCTGATGTTATTTAATATGGAATGTGCCCGTAGTGAAAGAAAGTTTTAGGACAACCTAATGCAACAAGCAAAGTAGTCTTCTAAAACTCGACAAGAAAAACGTCGAACAAAAATACGCAGAAGCTCATATCGTCCTACCAACGTCGAAAACTCGTTCCCAAGAGCAATAAAACATCTTGGTGAAGGGAAACACGAAAAGCGAGATACAAAAGGTGCAAAAGCGAAAATAGCTGACCTCTTTGTCGCCTAGCATGCCGATCCTGCAATCTAGCAGCATAGTGCTGCCAATCCTTGCGGTGACGTTCGCGTCCTGATCCCCGTCCTCGAAATACGGTCCGAACTTGCCGAAGGCGCTGCCGACGGTGGGCAGCACGAATTTCCTGGCTGGCAGTGTCCTGTGTGTGCTGGCCGAGTACAGCTGATCGTTCTCGATCTGTGTTCTGATCGAGGGCTTTATCTCGTAGAACGCTTTGGTGGACTTCCCGGAGCCCAGCAGGTGATTGTTCACCGGCCTCGAGTGCTCCTTCCTGTTCTCTTTCCTGGGCTCCTCGTCCCTCTGACCACTGTCGAATCGATCCTGAAGCACCGAAATTATTTTACTGTTTCCCCTCTTTCTTAATTACCCTTTCCCTGAATTCATTTTTCTGACCGAGATATTTCATATTACTAAAACGTTCTATTCCTCGATGTAAAGAATCCAAAAAATAAGTTACAGGCTTTTTTAATTATCTTGTTCTTTGTATAGTTTCTTTTTTATATAAAGGGTGATTCAAGATTGAGTCCTACATATTCCGTTTACCAGAGGTCCATTATTTTCTTTTAACAAACCGAGCGATTAAAAATTTGATGTCAATGATTCTACAGTTTCTAATGTAATACTAAATTTACCAAAATGTTCTATTCTTCAATCCAAAAAATCTAAAATCTAAAAAATTGGTTGTCTCTCTTTTTAGATAGAGGGTGATTCAAATTTGAGTCCTACATATTCTGTTTACAAGAGGTCCATTATTTTCTTTTAACATACCGAGCGTTTAAAAATTTGATGTCAATGATTCTAAAGTTTCTAATGTAATACTAAATTTACCAAAATGTTCTATTCTTCAATCTAAAAAATCTAAAATCTAAAAAATTCTTTGTCCCTCTTTTTATATAAAGGATGATTCAAAATTGAGTCCTACATATTCCGTTTACAAGAGGTCCATTATTTTCTTTTAACACACCGAGCGTTTAAAAATTTTATGTTAATGATTCTACAGTTACCAACCTGGAACTGTTCATCAATACTAAATTTACCAAAATGTTCTATTCTTCAATCTAAAAAATCTAAAATTTTTAAAATTCTTTGTCCCTCTTTTTGTATAAAGGGTGATTCAAAATTGAATCCTACATATTCCGTTTGCAAGAGGTCCATTATTTTCTTTTAACACCTAACCTGGTACTATTCATTAATACTAAATTTACTAAAATGTTCTATTCTTTAATCTAAAAAATCTAAAATCTAAAAAATTCTTTGTCCCTCTTTTTATATAAAAGATGATTCAAAATTGAGTCCTACATATTCCGTTTACAAGAGGTCCATTATTTTCTTTTAACATACCGAGCGTTTAAAAATTTGATGTCGATGATTCTACAGTTTATCGATACTAAATTTACCAAAATAATCTATTGTTGAATCTAAAAAATCTAAAATTTTAAAAATTCTTTGTCCCTCTTTTTGTATAAAGTGTGATTCAAAATTGAGTCATACTATTTCCATTTACATACAGGGCGTTTAAAAAAATTGGTATCAACGACTACAGTTTCTTACCTGGAATTGTTCCTCGGGAGGTGGCACAGGAAACGAAATGGCCCTGATGTCCTCGACAGTCCTCTGGTCATTGGGCCTGGACTCGGTAGGGATTCCCGAGATCCAGGTAACTGTCCCATCGAGAAACTCTCTGTTACGCGTCTCGGGAACAGCCTCGACAGCTCCGTCTTCGTCCACTCTTTCCAAAACACCGGGTAAACCCTCGTCGTCCACCTGGGCGTCCTCTAACTCGCTCCTCCAAGGGAGTTGATCCTCCCAGGGGATAAAGGTCGACGCTTCCGCTCTGCTTGGCCCCGTCGACGGCAAATAATCCCTGCTGGTGTCCTGCACCTTGTTTCGCGGGTTGTCCAGCTCATCCGCTCCCCCGGGAACAGCCTCTTCTTCGTCCCACACATTTCCGGATGAAACAGGACCCGGCAAAGACCCGCTTTCATCCCCCTGAGGCTCACCGAACGCTATAGCTTCGAGTTCAAGGTCGTTGCGGCTTGCAGGGACCTCATTCGACACGCTGGTTTGCATGAGATCGTTGGCAGTGTCGTTTGAGCGAGCATCCAGGCCTGGGACACTGGCCAACGACCAGTTCAAGGTCCTCAAGTCTTCGTCGACTGGGATCCCTCGATCCTCAGGGTCGACTCGGGCTTGCATCTGATCCATCGCTGTGCTGCTAGATTCTGCATCAGAAAGTGGGATGATTGGTTAAATAAATCACACTTCGCCGGATTAAGACAGACTGAATAGCACAGGTAAAAGATTATAATCTCGAAAAGTGTCCGTTTATGTTAACGAATTTCATGGAGGGATCCGGCATCGTAATTTTCCCGTTCCCGACATTTTATTATGATGAATCTTGTAATCTTTTAATTAAAAATTCATCTAGCTACCTTCGCTTGCTACCAAGTCTCTTCGCTCATTTTTATACGCGATATCGCCCGGCGGCCTAACCTCGAAAATCTTCGTTTCACGGGAAAAGTTATAATAATAATCCGGTATACCAGTTTCCTTAAACCCTAGCCCACTGCATTTTCGTCGAAGTAAAGATATCATTAAATAAACCTAACAAGATCAACGGCAATATTGATCAACGGAGTGCGCAAATCACTGTCTATCATTCGCCGAACAAACTTCCTTTCGCTCGCCGCATAGAATCAGCATAGAATTCCGGTGTTAAGCGTAGAATCCGCGTTCTCCGTCCTGGGATCTCAGTTCCGCTCGTCATGCTTCCGGCGGCTCGCAAAATTCCACCGACACACGCTCGCGCGCTTCAAGATCCGCTCGGTGGATGTTGCAATTCGGCAAGAAGAGCACGGCTCGACGCCCCCTTTCCGACGCGTACAGCACGCGATTCGACGCTTTTGTTCACGGATCCGAGAGAGAACCGAGAGTTCTACTGCGAGAATGCCTTCGCGGGATTCTCCGACAGGATCCACTATCGATGCATCTCTTTCAGTCCTCATCGAAAACTGACGTTTTATCATCGCGCGAGAAGCGGCGCTTCATCCCTCTCACTCTCGTAAACCCGGTGGCTGCGATAACAAGCAGAAAGTAGTATCGTGGCCCCTCCGGCAGCCTCCGGCACTACACTTTTCAGGACTTCTAAGAGAAATACGCGTCATTTGTAATTTTACGTCGAACAGGATCTCTCGGCGATATACATTTCTCTGTCTTTCTCTTGTTCCAGTCTGTATCTTCGTCTTCTCGCTCTCTCAGTCCCGTTCTTCGCTTCACTCTCTGTTCCCGAGGAAAAAGTAGGTTGACGGTATCGACTGGCTCTTTTTTTCCCCTCGTTCGAACACGTACCGACGATTTGTTCCTCTCGGCTCTATATAATTTATTTCTCTTTTGATCCTACTCTCTCCGGCCGACGATAGCGTTCGCGCGGCTCCCAAGAATCGCAGTCTTTCGAATTGCCGGTGAAAGGCAGCGAACGAGTGTTTCCCTGGAAATGATAGTATTCCTGAGACGTTATCGACGAGCCAATTCAGCTGAGTGCTCAGACGAGCTGTGTTTCTACTGGCATGAGACCCACTATTGTTCGAACGCCACCGATACTATTATTTCGAATGGTTCATTTATTATTTCATATTTCTGGTTTCGTCGCCAGTGCTCAAATCGGCATCGCCTCTGCAAAATAAAAATGTTCGGCAGCGATTGCGGGCAGCGGGAGTTGAATAAAAATTCATTTCAACGTCTAATAGTTTTTTAAACCTCAAAACAATAGAACACTGTCTTTAGATTATTCTGTTTGTAAGGAATGTGACAGGCGTTTTGTTTTGTCAGGGCCGTTCGTTTCGATCTGATCTTCTTCTTGCGATACGTTGGCGATCGTAATTCCACCATTCCACCGTTATTTACGATTCTCTGTTATTACAAATTCAGTAATATACAGGACGAGTCCGAAGAAACAGAACACCTAAATATCTCCGTCACTTTTCGTTGTACAGAAAAAACTTCTTTGGACAAAGTTACACTGTTTGGAGGGCCACGTGTAACGGTGTGAGGGAAAAAGTTTTCAAGGTCATTTTTTATGAGATTTCGAGGTCGTCGATGTTTTTTTAAATGGAACGTTATATCTTCGTTAACGTAATGTTGCAGCTGACAAAATACCGGTGTAACTTTATCCTAAGAAGTTTCTTTGCACGACGAGAAGTAACGGAGATATTTAGGTGTTCTGTTGATTAAGACTCACCCTGTACAGGGCTGTCTGTCAACACGCACACATAAACACATACATCACATCCGTACTTCAACCCTGTATAATTTTTCACTGTTTTATATTTCATCTATCCAATTTCTCTGTGAATGCATAAAAGTCGGCAGTGAACCGATTAAGAAGACGATATAAAATTTTGTAGAAAACTTGACTGGAAAATGTATGGAAACCGAATGAATACGTTCCGTTGTTTTACGCGACAGGACGTATCGGTAGCGTTCACTCGAGTTTTAAATGAAATTCTCATGGCGGCTGTATTTTTTTTCGGAGAAGTGAGAGAAGGCTGGCGCGAGTTCTCGGAACAAAGAAATTAGATAGCGCCATTGTCACCGCTCTGGTCGGCGTCTGGAATTTTTCCGGGGGCACAGTAGATATTTCGTTCCGACGGAGCATTCCAGCGTCGACCGACTACCGGAAGAATGCAACGAAATTTTAATCCGAGTTATAACTCCACCGGTAAATGGCGCAGAGTTTTGCCAAACGTATGGAAAGAATGCGGAATGAGCCGGGAACACTCCTTCGCGAGCGTTCGCCGATTTATGCGTCGCTTCGTCTCCATTCTTTCAAACTTCGCTTCCCGACAGTCGCGCGGACGCGTAAATTGTTTAGAATAATCCGGCGACGACTGGCGAATTTCTATTTTCCGTGCTCAATTTCAACGCAATGAAAACATAAATTAGTATTAAGTGAAAAACAGCTGACGTCGGTGGTATAAAGGAGATCAAGAAAAACATATCCTATTGAAACGAACAAGCAGGAATGCGCATACAAAAGCCGTCTTCGAAGAATTAATTAGGACGCACAGCTGGAAGAATAATGCCAGAACAAAATGAAATAATAATTGTACAAATCAAGCAGAAACTAAACCGAGAGAAGCGAAGTCTTAATCCCTAGATAAAATATTGTTTGCATTACCATATATGTTGGTATCTAATGTATTACTAAACATTTAAGTATCGTGTGAGGTATTATATCAATTTCATATTCATACAGAGAAAAGAATTAATATAGAATGGAATTATTCTAGGTCGAAAGAAATGTTTAATTTTCCAGATAAAATAGGTCCGAGTGCAAAGGGCTTAACCTTATCGGATGAAAAAATTAAGAAGCATCTCTCTCCAGCTAAAAATTATAAGCTCGGGAGGAGATTGTTATAAATTGCAATTTGGGAGGTGTTTCCAGCGTGTTGTATCTTTTATGAAACGCCGCGGAGCTGCTTGGAAAGTGGAGCAAACATTTTTTCTTGTGGCGTAGCTGAAGAAGAGTGTGATGTAAAAGCATGGGAGCAGCCCTCAGCATCGTGGGCGTTATTAGTTTCCCTTTCGGTCAACATTGGCGCGTGGAAAGGCTCTGTTTCATCGACACCGACGTCCGAATTGTTCAAACGAAAACGCGATTATTTACTCCGCGGCCGACTATCGCCGCGTAAGCGATTTCGTTCTGGCCGTCGATAAATGGTCGAATCGTTTACCGTGCTCGATCGCTCGGTCCAAAAAAGTTGGACCCGTGGAAGTGGCGCACGTACACATTCGCGTAAGCCTGTACGCACGCGAGCGCACACACGTTCACGAAGCAACGAAGAGATCACAGTTCGCCGCTTTTTATGACGCGGCCGACCGGCCGGAAGTAATCTCTGAAATTCGTTTACGCGCAAACAACGCGCATTCCGAAGATCAATCGAGCCCGCGGTCGAAAATCGATGTCCTGTGACGGAGGCGACAGAAATGGCGGTGCCAGAAAAAAAAAATGTTTGCTCTGCTGCTCCCATTGTGAACCGTTGCGCCAAGCTCTTCGCTACACACCCGATCCGATTATTCACCCTTTCGGACTCCCAACTATTTTATTTCTCCACTCGCCAACCCCTATCGCTCCTTGCTTCTTGCCACCCTTATCGCTATTCCTACTTCTCGGACTCCGCACTTCGTCATCTTCTTCTCCCTATCGTTCCCACGATTCTTTTGTTTCTGCAATTACTGCATTTTTATCGACTCGGAATTGTTTCTAATGACTCCATAATTTCTCCACCTTCCTCTTGCGATTTAATCGACTGTAAAAAATTGTTTTCAACGGCTCCTTCTTTTGACATCTCGTTCGAGTATTTTCTCTGAATATTTATTTCAGTGCTTGTCCGACCACACGCAGGACGCTACTACTGATCTAACCGAAGTTCTTGATTCGTGTAATTCTTTGTTTGAACGATTGCTGCATTTTTATTTACTGTATGAGATTGTTTTCACTGGCTCTACAGTTTGCGTTTCTCGGGTGGTGCTCCAGCATTTCTTCTTAGTTAAGTAACATGGCTGAGCAAAGACGCGCTTCTTGGAAGTCCACCATCTTCGCCGAACTGTAAATCAGACCACAGCTTCTCCAGGCGATGCTACCGAGCTCGCGAGACCTGATCCAACCGTTTTTAACGTGATAACGATACCCGTTCGCATAAGCAGCTCGCCTGTTTGCCAAATGTCGCGCGGGACACCGGATTCGTGCAGAAAGCGTTTGGCCGAAGTATGTCGTATAGAAAACTGATGCTTCCTAGCGTTTACTCTGGCAACGAGCTTCTGGAATCTGGCGAGAGAAATTATAATTGGATGGCCTTCCATTGATAAACTGTCCATTCCATTTTTCAAATCTCTGTTTCTGAGAACACTGTTGCATTTATTCGTGCAGATTGCACATAAAATTAGGTATGAAATGCATCGTGCGAGATGTCCAAAGGGAACTAAGGATGTAAATATCGTATAATGGCTTCCACACTGAACTTTTATTTGGATACCATGCGAACAAACGTGCGACTCGCTGTATTTTCGTGTGCTTTCCACTATAAAGAAGATCAAAGACCATTCGATATTGTCTCTCAGAAAGCGCAACCATTCCTCGAAACATTTCCAATCTCAACAATGCATCGTTCGCGGAGGTTCTCTTGTTTCCCCATGGAAATTGAATTTCCTATGCGAAACTTTTAACGACGCGATTTCATAATCTCGTAATTCGTAGGCGAGTGAAAAAAACATGTTTTTTCAGGCAAGCACATGCATAAAGAAGGACCGGGGGAACTCGTCGAAAACACGTGTTCTCGAGCCGCACTCGCAATCCCCGTAACACAACTTCAGAGATTAAGCCGTAGACAGACGCCCGGGATTGCAAAAACGGCTAGAGAGGAGCGTAGAAAGAGAGAGAGAGAGAGAGAAAGAGGAGAGAATGGGAGAAAAGTGGGTGTGGGTTCGCGCAAAAAAGTTTCGCTAATTTTCCGTAATTACAGACCGAAGTAGAGGAGCGCGATCGGTCACGTAACTTCGCTTAATTGTAGAACGCCGCTCATCGATCATAATTTCCCAATCCCGAGGCCGGATTTGCGGGACGTGCCGACTAGCAAATTCTCCGGATTACTTTCGGCGAATACCTTGTTTCGCGAACGGGGCTTGTCGCCTCTGCTCGACGCCGCGGCGCTCTCTTTTTTTTCTCTCGTTCAACCCGCGCGGCTCGGCACCGCCACCTACTTTTTGTTTGCGACGAGAGTTCGCGACGCTCGATGCAATTTTTACACCAAGGGGAAACAAGGGCTGCCGCCTGAACTCCGGAGAAATTTCCGAGGACGTTTAAGACGCTCCAATTCCGAAGAATTACAAATTTTTTTTATCATAGAAATGTTCGAAGTAGAATATTTATAACAATGCCGGGTTATGAATAGTGGGATGCTCCTCTGACCATGGCTAAGACGCTACTACATAAATGAACATATTCGGAGACGTCCACATAAATATATGGAGCTAAATTCATCAAAATAAAGTATTCCTAAAAATACAATATTATTTTTAAAGGGTGAATATTGGAATGTTCCTTGGGATGCTCGTCTGACCATACTCAAGACGCTACTACTTAACTGAATCTATTCAAAGAAGTCCAAATAAATTCATGGAGCTAAAAATCTTCAAAATAACTTA
>CM052202.1:5307959-5352688 GCA_028455805.1 Lasioglossum figueresi | reverse complement strand
AGAAAATCGACTGTAGGTATCCCGCGAAATTCAAAAAGTCACCTTACTGTTTGATCACACCTCGTACAACGCGACCCAAAGTTCTTGGTCGTCCTACTACATCCACAGCAAAATCCTGTACCGGAACGAGTTCTGTGCAGCGTCCATTAAATTAAGGAAAAATGTAGATCGGACAGGAAACGAGGGGACGAAACGCGTGGCGAGTGGTCGTTCGAGTGCTAGTTGCGAAATATCGTGCGATTTATCGCGGCTTTTTAGAGCCGTAGCTCGTAATGTGCCACTTAGCCGGTAGCAATACTAGTTTAGCTGTTCCCTCCCGGAGGGTGACTGTTCGCGACAATATTTTTCTCCGCGCGAACGTAAAAGCGGTGGCAAATTGCATGAGCGAACGCTGCAGGGGGATGTGGGTGGGGGTGAGCCTTTTATGGGACCCGGTTTCTCGAAGGCGCTAGCTGTAGAATTTATCGCTTTTTGCCCTATAAAATAGTATCGACGATTGCCGACATAAACGCGGAAATCACGCGCACAGTCGTCGCTGTCGACGACGTTTCCGCTTGGGCGGGCGAGCGGAATTTAGGCGATTATTCGAAATCTTACGAATTATTAGAATTTAACATATTCTCGTGATTAAATTACGAGAAACGTGTCAGTTCTTCTTCGTCGAGTCGAAATACTCGAAGGTACAGTTTAGTATAAACAGTTTCCCACCCCTGGGATGACTACGCTCCTTAGAAACCTGCTGATTCCAGCGGAAACGCGAGTCTCGGAAGAATTTAATTTCGCGAGGCTCGGGTTATCGCGTTAACGAGACACCTGCGCGAAAAGAACTTTTTATCGAGCCGGAATGACAGTGTTTCGCGTGTCAAACAGTTGTCCGGGAGAGGTCTGCGAAATATCGAGTGGACTCGCGAGATTTAAGGGCCGACACGTCACGTTTTACTCCGGGATTTAATTCGCCTTCGGTTTTATGTTCGGTCCACGAGTAGAAGTTTATTCAGCGAGTTGATACCAGCCGAAGAATTATCTGCGAACTCCGCCGAGCGTAGTGTACATTGTAGAGGGTGTCGTTAAACGTAGCAGCAAGAACTGCTGGAAATCTCACGGTTGACACTTCGTGATAAGCCCTGGAAATAAAGGGCGCTATAAGCATCCTGCAGAGAACGGCCGGACACTTTCGAACGGGATCGAGATATCGTATTTATTTATTTATTTATAAGACTGCTCGCTGGCGTCGCTGTCTTCTGACCTATCTAAACGCGACTCCTTTACTTGTGCAAACTCTGCTGTCCGCTGAAGCATGTCTAATACAGGTTCTGGCTCGAACAATATGTTTGTTCTAGAATTTCAACTTGTCTTCGTTTCTTTTACAATTTTCAACTTTAACATTCGAATTTCAAACCGTGATAACCCAGAAAGTGTTCAGAACACCAACAAGATTCTTGCGGGACAAATCCAAATTGATTCGTACATTGGTTCAGGAGATTCGGACTTGACTAATTTTAATTAACGAATAGGATGATCTCATTAGCTAGTGTTAGCTTCCGGAAAGTATCGGCGTGCTTCGTGACATTTTTAAACGTATTCCAGCTATTTCGTAGAAACGGCCCACCGCGCGACGGGCGTTCATTCCGTGTCCGTGCATGCGTGATCGAAACGAAGCCGCATCGGAACGATGAGACGGGAAACGTGTGCTTAATACGGCAAACCGTTGGATCCCCACTTTTACGAGGGCCACTCGGACGTTTACGGTCGTCGCATAAACTGCGCTTTTGTGAACTAGAACGACGCGATACGAGAAGTTGATGCACTTAAACGCGGCGGCGTGCCTCGCCCCGGCGCGGCGCGGCGTTTAGAACTTGCCTGATAACGTGCACCGTAACCCTTCTGTAATTTCCGTCCTTTGCGGCTTATCGGTTATTTAGGTCCACCGACGACGAGGATCACTGCCCGCCGCGAAACGACGCTACTCACGAATTTTCTCTCGATTTCGGCAGCCCCCGTTTTGCGTCTACGATCGTCGTCAGTCCCTCGTGGGACCCATCGTCGACCCCCACGAGGGATTTATCCGCGACGGAAGTGGAATTCGACGCTCGAACTGTTTTCAGGCGAGTTTATTCGAAGTCGAAACAATAGGACGATTTATGCGCCACGCTGAATAGACGGGCCGGGAGTTATTGACATAGACTACTGGCTCGTTGCGGACGATATTATTGATACGTACCACTGAACCGCACCCGGTTATCGTATTCCACGCGTCTGTAATAAAATGCACACACCTCGCATCGGTAAACTACTGTTCCCCCCCGTTATCCGACATTTTTTATTACTCGTTATCGGTCGAAAATCGCGTGTCGATACCGTTGAAATGAAACAGTTCTCAAATGAAAACTCAGGATCCAAGAATTCTGTTGCAACGTGACAAATTGTATATGGCGGGAAATGCGAGACGCGGGTTCAATTCAACGGAAGAGTTGGTATAGGCAGGACGTATCTGTACAGCTTTCAATTATAGTCATATAGTCGTTTTGTAATAAAGTTTTTCAAGTAACTTTTCAAGTTATTTCACTAGGCTGTGTTTGATTCCGCTTCAACCACGTCCCTTAACAGATACATTGACTGCAGTAATGTGGAAAGAATTGATTAAGAATGTATTAATAAGTTTTTCAAGTTACATGTTTCACTAGGCTGTGTTTGATTCGGCTTCAACCACGTCCCTTAACAGATACATTGACTGCATTAATGTGGAATGAATTGATTAAGAATGTATTAATAAGTTTTTCAAGTTATCTATTTCACTAGGTTGTGTTTGATTCCACTTCAACCACGTCTCTTAACAGATACATCGACTGCAGTAATGTGGAAAGAATTGATTAAGAATGTATTAATAAGATTTTCAAGTTACATATTTCACTAGGCTGTGTTTGATTCTACTTCAACCACGTCTCTTAACAGATACATTGACTGCAGTAATGTGGAAAGAATTGATTATGAATGTATTAATAAGTTTTTCAAGTTATCTATTTCACTAGGCTGTGTTCGATTCCACTTCAACCACGTCTCTTAACAGATACATTGACTGCAGTAATGTGGAATGAATTGATTAAGAATGTATTAATAAGATTTTCAAGTTACATATTTCACTAGGCTGTGTTTGATTCTACTTCAACCACGTCTCTTAACAGATACATTGACAGCAGTAATGTGGAATGAATTGATTAAGAATGTATTAATAAGATTTTCAAGTTATGGCTTTAACCACGTTTCTTAACAGATGCATTGACTGCAGTAATGTGGAAAGAATTGATTAAGAATGTATTAATAAGATTTTCAAGTTACACGTTTCGCTAGGCTGTGTTTGATTCCGCTTCAACCACGTCCCTTAACAGATACATTGACTGCAGTAATGTGGAATGAATTGATTAAGAATGTATTAATAAGTTTTTCAAGTTATGTATTTCACTAGTTTGTGTTTGATTCCACTTCAACCACGTCTCTTAACAGATACATCGACTTTAGTAATGTGGAAAGAATTGATTAAGAATGTATTATAAGAATTGACTGCACTTCAATGTGGAAAGAATTTATTAAGAATTTCTTAGAAGAATGGACTACACCGTAATGTGGGAAGAATGTATTACAAGAATTGACTATTGCAATGTGGATAATTCTGTTACATCTAATTCATTTCACCCGCGCCGTTAGTTTGCCAGTGATTTTTCAAGTGTGACGAATTTATTATGCTTGAAGCGCAATAGTTGGATGCACCGAAACGGTTATGAAAAGAAAGGTTGCGAGAAGGGGTTCCCGGTCAGAATTTGTAGCCGAGGGCACACATATCGGCGGACGAAAGTGCGCAACCCCGTATTATCGCTCATCTCCGCATTAATGGCCAGATTCCGGGAAAGTTTCCGGGGCCGTCATTAGTTAGACCCACGCTTCTCCGCCCTAAATCATGATAATTATCGGAACGGAATTACGGAAGTTAACTGTTCCGCCGCCACCGAGCGAAAAGTTGACTAATCAAATAAATAGAGCCGGGGGTTGCCAGACACTCCGTGCCCTTCGTCTCGTGCTTTCTTTCGCGGAAAGTTTCCGGGGAAACTTTGACCGGCGGAAAAATCGAAATCCGTTCTTTCAAACTTCCTTTTGTCAAAGACCGTGAAAACGCGGGGCTCTCTCCGTGTAAAGAACTGGCTCGGGAAGAGAGACAGAGAGAGAGAGAGAGAGAGAGAAAAAGAGAGAGATGGAGAGTTCTCTTAGCTCGAGCGAACTGATTCAATTTGCTAGTTCGCGAGAGGATATTACCCTTTTCTTGTTCAAAGCGGAACAAACGTTGGCTCGGGTTCCCGGCTCTGTTAATTCGAAAATTTCGCCGTCATCCGTCCTGGTTACCCTAATTGCAAGTGTATATTGCGTCGCGAAATTGGAGAACCTTTTCTTTATTCCATTACGCCGAAGAAGAAAGACTGTAGTCGAGACCTTTTAGCGGATAACCTGCTGCTCGTCGCTGTTAGCTTCACGATAACTTGGATACTTAAAACGCAGCGTAAGTGCGAAGCCTAATCGACTCGCGACGTTTTTACTGCCGTTCAAAATCGATTTTACCGAAGCTGATCACGCGACGGAGGATTTTCAAGATGTGAGAAAGTTCGAAACTTCTTTTCCGAAGTGTAACATTATATTTTCCTTTCTCGCGAGCTCTTTTTGGCCTAATTTCTTCGGTTAGGAGCGTTAAGGAGGCGGAGGGTGGGCGATGGATCAACGGGCTTGCTAAATTAAGCCCTAAACTCCGTTTCCCTGTGGATCGGGTAGCCACGAATTTCTATTTACCCGATTTTGTTCTCCTTCTTTTTTTCTGTTAGCCTCTTCCTTCTCTCTTTCTCTCATCTCCGGCCGGACGACCCGCGTTTACCATTAGCGAGGGTCGGATGCTCGTGATGCAGAAGTGGAATGCAGATGAGGTCGCGGCTAGCCCCGGAGAGCAGGGAAAATGGGGGAAAATAAAAAGCAGAGGGTGAAAGGGGGACGCGAGGGAAGAGGATGGAGATGGGATAGGGGGAGAGGAGAGGCGATGGAGCGAAAAGAAATGGAACGAAAGTCGCGGAGCATTTTTGAGCGAAAGCGGCGCGGCGAGGAGCGGGCCAGGAATGCATCGCTGCCCCGGGGGACTGCAATCTCCCCGCGTGCAACGCCTGACGGTCACCGGCGAAAATGACAAGGCCACCCGGGCCGTCCTGTGCGAATGGGAAATCGTCTGTAACAGGGAGTGTGCTCGCCGGGACCTTTCCTAAGAATTGTCTGTTCGCGCCTGAAAGTGTTTTGCGCCGCTGACTATCGGACCTGCATAGGGAATGCACGCTGCAACATCGTCTTCACGCAGATGACACATGCTGGAGGCTCCTCTTTGAACTCCGCCCATTTCTTGTTGTCGTTTCTGCGACGAAAATTGCACCGAATCGAATTTTTTATCTATCTGTATATAAATAAAAATGTAAATGTTCGTTTGTTCAAAATCTTAAATCCCTGAAAGTTCTTCACCGATTGCTTTGAAATTTTGAAGCAACGTTGCATTCGAATACGCGCGTGTTTTTATATACCTAATCTCTATATCTGCACAGACAATGGACAACAAAAACTATTGGATACACACAAGCATTGTGAAATTAAACATATTAGAAACGTGAGATTTCTCTTTTCTTTCTCTCCCATTTAACCAGACCGAGACACAGCAACGCGTGGCCGAGTAGTGGAAAATAGAAACGTTCTTCGTGAGTAGATTTGTTCAAATCGAAAATAAGTTTTCACTGTTTTAAATTACAGGCACAAAGTATGTCGTGAATGCACGCTGCAACATCGTCTACACGCAGATGACACATGCTGGAGGCTCCTCTTTGAACTCCGCGCATTTCTTGTTGTCGTTTCTGCGACGAAAATTGCACCGAATCGAATTTTTTATCTATCTGTATATAAATAAAAATGTAAATGTTCGTTTGTTCAAAATCTTAAATCCCTGAAAGTTCTTCACCGATTGCTTTGAAATTTTTACGCAACGTTGCATTCGAACACGCGCGTGTTTTTATATATATAATCTCTATATCTGCACAGACAATGGAACAACAAAAATACATTGTATACCCACAAACATTGTGGAATTAAACATATTAGAAACGTGAGCTTCCTCTTTTCTTTCTTTTCCATTATACAGACCGAGACACAGCAACGCGCGACCGGGTACAGATAGTCCAGAATAAAAACGTTCTTCGTAAATTGATTTGTTTAAATCGAAAATAAGTTTTCACTGTTTTAAATTACAGCCACAAATTTTGTCGCGAATGCACGAAATCCCTAGTCTGGTTACACACGAAGCATACTTCGTTAATTGGAAAATGTCAAGCATGGGCGGACGAAATATTATTCTTGGATGAATTTAAGACGATAATTCCTAACTAACGATGCGAGAATTTGTGTATTGCGCAAGAAACGTTCGTATTCAATGCAACATATAATTCGTACGTCGTGCTCTCCGCGAATTACGTGACTGCATTTCATTTCCCGTGCACAATGGCCGAGATTTACGCGGATGCATTTTCGCAGAGGTTGCGCGCGGTCGCGCGTGCACGTCGCTGCAGCGTAAGTATGTGGCTGGGTGATGCGGTAATTAAGAGTAACGCCCGGGGAAAAAATAAACAAGCTTCGCCGTCTCCTTTGTGCTCGGCCGACGCCATCAAGAATTCACAACGCTGCGCTAGCAGGAGCTGAAGGGAACACGGCTGGTGCAACGCATTCCATCGATTAATGCACTCACGAGATTGCGATACTCGGCCCTTATTATCCGTGATGGGTCGAGCACCTGGTACGAACGGAAGAAAAATGGAGATTGATTGGGTATCGATTGAATCGCGATCGCCTTAAACGTCTTACATGCTCGCCACGGTGTGTGCAGCGTAATTAGGCGGATATATCGACGCGCACACGTTCGACGGCGAAACGTTGTCGGTAAACTCTCGATAAATTAACACGTCACCCGTCGATCGCATGCTGGCGACGAAATTCATCGACTTTATTTAAAAATGGATTTTCCCCTTAATATTTTCATGGCTGCTCGAAGCGAATTTTTTCCGAATTTGTGGAACCTGGAAGAGAATTTAAAGGATGATTATTATACAGCGGATTTTATGCATTTATGACAAAAATGAGTAGGCGTAATTTCTTAGAGTAAAAACATATTTTTAGTTTGCATAAACGCCCGCTGTCTAATAACTGTATTACTTCAAAATTGATCGAACCAGACAGCGTAAAATCCGCAGTCTAGTTACAGAAAATTTTTTTATTCGATATATAAGCATTTTAGAGGAAACATAATCCGGCAAACTTGACAGACTCGGCGACGCCGTTTTCTGTCTGCGAAAGAATTGATTTTCAGGCTGACCAGGCCGAATCCGACCCACATGATGATTGAAATGAACCAGAAGTTGGATTGGATCGCTTTCCCGGATGGTTCGTCCCGCGGAACTCACGGTCCGACGGTTTCCATGAAAATTGGGGGTCAACGAAAACCGCTACCCGCGTTGTATTCCCGTGAAAATGAAACATAAACGTGCCGGCCGAGTTAATCGCGGTGTTTCGGTGACGGTAACGCGGTCCTCGAATTGCGGAGCCTTTGTTGCCACGGTTTACGCACGGTTAATGTTTGCTGACCAATGGAGTGCGATACGGGCTTAATCGTCGCCGGCGCTATACACGTTCGGCATACTATTCAGCCTAAGATACGGCCTCCAATGCTGTCACGTTTCAAATTCGGCCGCGAGTTCCATCACTTTCGAAAAAACGCCATTCTCGTCGGGGAGACGATGCCACTTGGTTTCAATTTGGATGGAAAAACACTTTTACTATGGGTTCAACTTTTCTGATCGAAATAAAAAAAGATCTATGTGGATCGGACAAATAGTTTCCGAGATAAAAATTCGCGATTCTTTTCGAATTACGCCATTTGATTTCAATTTCTGACAGTACGAGATTAATTTTAAGGAGGAAAAAATACGTTTGCTATGGGTTAAGCTTTTCTGATCAAAATGAAAGAAGTAGTTTCCGAGATAAAAAATCGTGATTCTTTTCGAATTACGCCATTTGATTTCAATTTTTGAGAGTACGAGTTAATCTAAATTAATTTTATGGAGGAAAAAATACGTTTGCTATGGGTTCAACTTTTCTGTTCGAAATAAAAAAGATCAAATAGTCTCCGAGATAAAAATTCGCGATTCTTTTCGACTAACGCCATTTGGTTTCAATTTCTGAGAGTACGAGATTAATTTTATGGCGGAAAATATACGTTTGCTATGGGCTAAACCTTTCTGATCAAAATAAAAAAAGATTCATGCGGATCGGTCAAATAGTTTCTGAGATAAAAATCCGCGATTCTTTTCGACTTACGCCATTTGGTTTCAATTTCTGAGAGTACGAGTCTAATTTTCTGGATTATAAAATACATTTACTGTGGGTTAAACCTTTCTGATCAAAATAAAAAAAGATTCATGCGGATCGGACAAATAGTTCCCGACATCAAAATTCGCGATTCTTTTCGAAAAGCCAATTACGCCGTTTGGTTACAATATCTGAGTACGATACTAATTTTACAGATTAAAAAATACGTTTAGTATGGGTTAAACCTTACTGATCAAAACAAAAAAACCCATGTGTATCGGACAAATAGTTCCTGGGATAAAAATTCGGAAACGAGGCCAATTACGCTATTTCGTTTTAATTTCCCAGAGTACAAACCTAATGTTATCGCGAAGCCCTGTGCTTGGCCCGGTTTGCTTTTCCCCGTTTCGCAATCGCATCTCTCGCGAATCTCGCCCACGGAGAATATCGTCGCTCAACTGTTGGCGATTCTTTTCATCCGGGGCGAGGAAGTTTTCGCGACGGAGAGGTCTCCATCCGGGACTCGTCCAGCGCTCGCACAAAAGCGGACAATGTTCGGTGAACAAAGGTGCTAGACTGACCTTCTTCGCCGGAGAGATTCGCAGCCAGCTGCAAATTGAATTCGCAACGACAATGCGTCGGGCCAAATTACAGGTTTGAATTTCGCGGTCCGCTTGAACCGATCGCTTTGCGACACTATCGCGGATATTTGAAACGACTGCGAGGCTTTCGAGTCGTTACAATCGTTCAATGGGGAATTTAGCTCATCTCAGCTTACCAGTATTATTAAAAAAAGAATGATATATGGCGATTGATTTTTATAATTGACGCGAACAATTTTAGTTTTGCATAAATATCCACAATCCATTAAAAAATACAGTTTTCTCGATCCGGTGAAAAGTGAATTTTAATGGCGGAATCGCTGAACGTTGAAGGGAATGAGTGTAATGGATGAAGAACGTGAAACGTGCAGAGACACAAGGAGAAAGTCAGAGGAATATGATACTCGTTGTAATCGCTGTACTGCCAACCATTTTGGAAAATGAAACAGTACTTCTAGCGACAGTCATTTTAATTCTAGAATTGACCACCTTTTTATAATCATATGTTCAATTTAGGACACTGGTGTAAAGCATTAAGGATAATGCAAGGATCCAGGATTAAACATGTGCGAGGCAAAGGTGCTGTAATAATGCTCGGTTTGCCGAGCACGTCGAATTTCATTTACAAATGTTCCGAAGTCAAACGAACCAGCGAATTCGCAAACGATTCCGCGGGCAGGAAGCGCGGCCGTATTTCGCGTTAATTTTACGTCGGTTCCGGTCGCTCCAGCTTCTCGCTGGAACAAAGCTGAAACGGTCGTCCTTAGGTCGCAGGATCATCCCTTTCCGGAGAAACAACGGCAGTTTTGAAGACGGGAACGAAGAGCACCACGTTTCCGCCCGAAGGGATGAGTGCATCCTTTCCCGGAGGTTCATTTTCGAAGGGAAAACTGCCGAAAGTTTTTGCAGGAGTTGCCACACAAAATCCAAAATTCTTGCGTGTCCCGTACAAAGTTCGCGATATTGCGGGGTTGCGAACGTTCATCGTTGTCGAAAAATAGAATTAAAAATTTGCTGCTCCATGCTACATTGGTGCCAAACAATTCTTTTACGATTCTATTGCTTAACACATTCAGCATTTATTTCAACGTAACTTACGAAATATTGCTGATTAATTAATTTCATTTTCTTTAAGTGAAATACAAAATTTGGAATTACTGTTCGAAAGATATAACACATAATTACGAATCGATATAATGAAGATATCGAATTTTGAGGCTACAAAATTGAAAAATGACGTTACAGAGCTTCAGAATTGTAGAATTATAATTGAATGGATCCAGTCTCAATTTCTTCGGAAAGGTTTCCCCAGAAGCCGAGATGGCTCGCTTAGAAATCGTACCTTCCGCGAATCGAAGTCCGCGATCGAACAGCTCTGTATTGCACTTCTCGCAGTTCGACTGTCAATTATGAGCAGACACGAAACTTCCGTTCGGGAAAGATCCCGAGGTACCATTGTCCGTGGGAGCTTCATTCTACGAAGTCTCGATAACGGTACGAAGAAAGAACGAGAGACTCGTGACGGCTTCATCCAACAAATTAGATTTCTCTCTCGTTCGTGCGCCGCGTCATTCGCAATTCTTACATTCGATTTATCCGGCACTTCTACATTGTACAGGCTGTTCCACAAACCAAGTATCGCTACAAAATTACTAGCAGCAGAATTTCGATTAGAAATTAAACATCGTCGTTTATAATTCATTGAACGGGTTCCCACAATTTCATATCGGCAATTGATTATGACTGTTGTAACACGTCAGTATGCCGACAATGGCGGTGTTAAACCTGTCAATTTATTCTCGGGTATTACCATAATAAACAGTTAATACGATCGAACAGAAATAAATTAACGAGATCGAATATTCTCATCTAATAAATCCGTAAAAATCCTGTTTCGATTTTCTCGGAATTTTGAATGTTCGTCGCTGACAGAGTTGAAGCAGATCGAGACACGCGGCATTGTCATTTCCAGGATTGCGGCGCAGGTAGTTACAGCTGGGTAACAAGCGTAATTCTCTTGGTGGCCGCGTTGTTGTATTAATTGTAACATATTATTCCATCAGTTTGCAGCAGTTGATGCCACCGAATTCATAATTGCATTAAGAAACTATAATTGGACCGCCGGAGCACCGCGCTATCGGTTTACCGCGCCGACAAGTTTACATTTCGCGGTATCGGTGTGTAATTTCTATCTACGGGTAACGCGAGAGCTAAATTCGAACGGCGCGTGCACCATCAACAACAACAACAACAACTATTATTCAAAGAACTACCGAGTTCCGGAGGAGGGAGTTACCCAAGAGCATAGTTCCCATCGATCTTTATCGCTTGCACGGGACCGTGTGCATGTGTGTGCGCAGTAGGAAAGTGAAATTCGCTTGGTTTTACAGGCACGGTGACACGCGCTCGTCGCCTCTCGTTTTATCCGGGACCGTTCGAGACGGAGTTGAAGAACGTCAGTCGACTAGAAAATTGCCGAAAAACGGATCTGATTCGATCGAACGTGATCGCGGAATAACGTTTCGCGAGTGTCAAGCGAGAAGCTTAAATTGAATTTCGCCAGACGGAGCGACCGTCGCGCACCGTCCCGTCAATTCGCAGAGAGGAAATTTCGTGGAGTCGCGCCTTCGATTCGGTCACAGAGAAAATGTCCGCTGAACCGCGCCATTACTCGCAAATGTAATTGTCTGGGATTCTCCGGGAACTTTTTCGAGACTCGTTGTATCTCCGGCGTTGACTTTCCGCCAAGAGCAGCATCCACGAAACGGAAACTGAGGACACCTCTTTCGTCAAAAATGTTACAACGTCCGTAAAAACATTGGCAGACTTTTCTCAGCGCTGAATCCATCACGGATTTGGAGATCGAAGTCTCCCATTTATTTTCATCGTTTCATCGTAACGAAGACGTCAACTGCGGTTCCGTAGAAAAGAATTACAGAGAGAATGCTCGAGGGGGAGGAACAGAGCGTGAATGAACTGGAGAATGCGAATCGGATGAGAATCCTTGGGCGGAAGGACTATCCCGAGTGACCCGGTTTCCGGGATCCGTTCCGACGCTAGTCGATCATTAATTGGATCAATTCCCGATTCCGGGGCTCGCAGGCCGTTTCACCAGCCTCTTTGTTTCTTCGTGAACGGGTCGCAAACGCGATTTGGGATCCCGAAACGGCACGGCGGCCAGTGCCTGGAACAGACACATCCGATACTGTACATGTATACGTAGAGTGCTCTGCGCGAGGGGCGGACCGCAAGGCCGCAGACGCCCGTGACAAATCTCGGCTGACTTGCAATTGTAATGTTTAATCAGACGTGTAATTATGTCTACGGAGCGTGGTGTGGCAATGGCGGCGCCCGTTAGCCGGCTGCCACTTGCCAACCTCGAGACGGATGAAATTTCCTCGGCACGGCAAGTCAAATATTCGCACGAATGCGATTACACGATTTAGCACGGCTCTGCACGCCGCTTCCGGGGTTTCCCGTGTAACGGGCTCACTTCCGTCTCCCTAGCTCTCTATCTCTCTCACGTTATCTCTCGTTCTCTCTGGCTCAGGCCTACTCTTTCCTCGTTCTACTACTCGCGAAGTAATAAACGTTTACGAGCCGGCCTGCCAGCGTACCCGCGAACAGACACTAGGGCTGATTAGTCGATTACCGAGACCATCATTTCAACTCCTATGCGACTCTCCAATTTTCCCATTGACATTATTAAGGTTCTTCCCAGCATACCGAAGTTACTTAAAGAGGAAATGAATATTTATGTAGCTTCTATTTTTGGAATTCATCCACACAATTTTTATTTTGCATGATAATCCGCAGTCCAGTTATCATTGTTCCATCTCTAATCAGACCGAACGTGAGATTTATATGTATTTATTTAGAAACGGTCGCGTTCGGTCTCTAAACAGACCGAACGTAAGATTTATATGAATTTATTTAGAAAACGGTCGGCTCTAAGAGCTGGAAATTGAGAACCCATTGATAAGGCAATCTTATGCAAACAAATAGTCTTAGTTTTCCACATCGCCTTTCCGTATCGTCGAACCTAATTTATTGCATTCCCTAAACACAGAGTTACTAGAATGCCCCTACTCCGACGACCAAAATGCACCACCCACTCACCAATAGAAAATCATTTTCTTACCCCATACAGGTTTTAGATAGCCAATAAGGATAGACCCGAGTTGACTTTATGCATAACGCCACGCCGAAAGTCACATATAACAAATCACTCGAAGTCAGAAGACTTCTAATAAATCGCTCGAACTCAGCAGAGTTCTAACATATCGCTCGAACCTAACTTGTAACGATAGTACTTTACCTTGAAAACATTGTTAATTTTGTATCTTGTTAAGTTTTCAAATACATCTTAAGTGTGTTATTTCCTGAACGCGAATTTTACTTTCAACTAGACGTGGTTACCTTTCATAACCCCGTCAGAGGCCCGAATATCGTCGCGAGCAAGCGGAACGGGAGTTACGCCCCGCGAAGTTCGGTATACGAACTACGGTATTTGGACGATTCAATCATGTTTGAATGACTCTAATTTTGTGTATTTTATAACGTACAATAATATTGTCTTGGCTAGGTTTTTAGGGAGGGGTACAAGGGTGTAGGAACGATGAGTTGTGTGGTACACCACACACCGCTACACGCATGTACGTACACGAGAATTGCAAGGGTCCGGGATATGCAAAATATATATGCTGGCGCGGCAGCATTTCTTCTCGCGGCTCCGCTAGATTCTGTCGAATAATGCGAATATCGCCTGAAAAACGCAAAATTAGGCTTTCCGGGATAGCGAGCGCGCTAGATTCATCTTTTATCTAGCGATTGCGACTATGGAGAGGTCCCCAATACGCATTAGCGAGACGCTATTTTGCATATCCCGGACCCTTGCAATTCTCGTGTACGTACATGCGTCTAGCGGTGTGCGAGTGTACCACGAAACTCATCGTTCCTACACCCTTAAAGGACGGAGTGGGGCATTGAGACAAGGCGGAGTTTGTTATTGTTGAGATTCGTGGTAAGAAGGATGAGAAATAATTTAATGTTAGAAATATAAATGTAGTTTAATGAAGGTGTCAATAGCCAGTCGGCACGTCTGCCTACATCGGAGATTTACAGTAGAGTGTGTTTTTGTTTTTTACGTCTTTTGTCCAAATGCTACGGGTCTCGCGCTCTTCTAAGGGCCCCGCGCTTGCAGCAGAAAAAGCCCTGGCTACTATTAACAGATATTTCTGCTAAGAAAAGGTCCTTCATTGTGTTTTGTTTTATTATCATGCAAAACCTAGGGCCCCATGTAACATTTGCTACGGGCCCCGCGCTAGCCTAATCCGACCCTGAGTGCTCGTCTCTCTGCACAAAAACGTCTTGAGCCACTAGATGGCAAGACAAATACCGAAATTCGATGTAAGATCAAGATTATAATATTCACCAATATATCCAACAGTTATAATCAACCTGACGTGAAAAACAAATTGTTCAGAATGCCATTGGATCGACAAACAATTTCGCTGAAAGTTTCTTTTACGAACGTCCACCGATCCCGAGGCGCAGATCCGTGGAACGGATGACCATTACTTTCCTCGCACCATGAGAACATTTCCGACCGGCGAAGATCGAGATCTACCAACAATTAAATGAATCAATTCTCAGGATCCGTTCCCTGGACGATTTCCATTGCTCCTATCGGAAACGAGTTCGTAGAGGTTCGCGAGCGAAAAAGAAAGATCCGATCGATTGCAGTTTTCAATGGGTCCGGGTCGTCGGAGCGTGAAAAATCAACTGGAGAAGGGCGCGCGCACGGCCGTTGCGACGCGACGCGACGGTGGATCGTCGATCAAATCGATCCTCATCAATCTTCGGCTGGGGGGGGGGGGGGGGCGTTCAGTAGGTAGCGGGGGCGAGTTTTCCGAAACGAGCCCGGTGTAACTTACAAACGATGGAATCGCCGGTGCTCGGGTAATTGAATTGCACCGGTGACACGGTCGTTTCGATGCCGGGCAGCCGTTCGGCCGATTTCCACGATCGATTCTCGTCATTTTCCGCGACGAGACGCGACGCGACGGAATTATATTCCTATCGGGGCAGTTAGGGGCCCCCGACGCCTACAACTCCGGGGACATTCATTTCGTTCATCTCTCGTGTACGAAGCCGCAACCGGCGCGGGGAATTGCGGTTCCATCGTTTCGCAGACACGGAATCGCACCGGACACCTGTAACGTTATTGCCGGGAACAGCCGATGCATCTGCCGGATGCATTATGCACCGCGCAAGATCCGAGCGTGACGCCCTACCGCGACTCGGACCCCAGTGTATCCGCCGGAACTGCGACGTCCGGGAACGTCCGGTCTCTTTTCTGTTCCCATTTTTGTCGAAGCGCCTCGTCTCGGCAATTTTGTCTTCGCAAATGTGTGACCAACAACTTCGAATTTTTTAGGGTAGTTTGCCGCACTGTTCGACGAGCGGAACATATTTTTTGAGAGAAAAATGGTGTTTGTATCGTACGTAGTTGCTAGAGGGACAGCTGCGCGCATCTGGATCTTCTAGAAGTTTCTGCTTGGAAACTACACGAACACTTTCATCCGGAACCCTCCAAAATCGAAAATAAATAATACGTTATTGGATGTCTGTTCGGAAATTCTTCAATGAAAATGCCCGCAGCCGTTCCATTTGGCTCGCAATACCTCGAAAAAATTGGCGTGTTCGGAGAAACTAAATTTAGGACGACATGCCACGGAAAATACGCAACACGCTTGTGTTCCGTCGAAGCGGCTCCGATTCGGTGAAGAGTTTAAAAACGAACGATCTGGATTCTGGCGGGAAAGTTTCTCTCAATTAAATGCGGCTCGGAACGCGTCGAAACGCGGAACGACCGCGGAATTTAATTAACATTCTGCCGTGTATAAAGAGACGAGCCCGGCGATTTCTGCGACCGACTCCGAGTCGGGAAAAAATGCGTTCGACCTTTTGGTCGATCGATAAGCGTGGCTCGTAAGTGGGTCGCTTTATGTCAATCGATTCCGAAACATCGATTCCGTATGACTATATCTGGTCGACGAGGTAGACCAGATAATGCGAGTATCTGGAGACTGTGGATACGTATGTAACCGTTTCTTACGGTGGGATTCATTTATCTTCGTTCAATTCGATTATTTTCCTGTATTCCTACAATAATGGAACGAAATAATATCAACACTTTACCTACCGGAAGCCTGTTAATAGGATTTTCAATAATTGTGCTGTACCAAAAGAAAGCATAGAAATTCTCTTTTACGTTATAATTTTAAATGAAAATATTATATCTCATAAAGTTCACAATAAAAATTGCTGTAGCTATTGAAGGTTCCATTGAAAAGTGTTTAGCCATGTACCACAGATTTTTCAAAATTATGCGATAATCGCCGGTCGGTAATGTGTTAAGAAACAAAACCTGGTGAAATATTACGAGATTATTTCGAGAAAGCTTATGCCACAAACGAATTAATAGAAGAAAAAAATAGAAAAGATGGAATTAAAATATTTTTAGGTATTTTCCTCGAAGTTCTGTTTGCAATATGCAAAGAACGTTCAAAGAATCTTTCCCACGTAATTGGAAGAGAAACAGAAAAATGCGTCAACTTGCCCCGGGCCTTCGCTGCTTTTAATCGGCTTTTAATGAATTTTGTTTCGACCGGTGTTTCCGTTGTTAATCGATCGAAAACCGCATCGTGCTTCTCTGTCAGCGACAGAGACTGTTTTCCTGTTCGCTTTCTTGCGCCATTTCATTCGCCAACGGCGTACAACCGTCCGAAACTTCCATCCTGACGTAGTTCCTCGGCTGTCCAAGCGCTGCCAAACTCGTTCGTCTCTGTCAATTAATGTTCCGACGATCAAAAAACGTCCGGACTATCGTTTGCTTGTTCCCCCTCTCCCTCGACCGGCTAGCGCCGTTTTCCTCCCGTTTTCTTTTATATCGAGCATTCGCTTTATTTTTATTTAAGCGCCTCGCTCTCGTCTCCGTTGCAGTTTTATAGGCGCTTCTTCGGGAGCTTCTTTTTAGCGCGATGCTTTACGGTCATTGTTTTAAGTTGCCTTAATAGGTGAAACGGGGAGAAAGTTGTAGCCAAGCGATCCAGGACCCTTTCTCGACGAGGAAGATTCATTTAAGGGTATTATAAAGAGAGCCCCGAATGCAATATACCCTTTTATACTGTTTTTAGTTGCCCGTACGCTGAACAGAGGGATTTTTAATGTTTCAGACCCAAGTCACGCTGATTACGAGTTTCATTACGTGTCTGACCAGCGCTGGCCAGCGCTGACCCTCTCTACTGTGATGGGAACGCGTGGAAGTTGCTCTGAATAATTTAGTGGTCGGAGGAGTGCACAGTTGATGTGTTTGTACCGAGACTGGGGAGTTCAAACGTGCTCGGGAGAAGACTATTACTGTGATTGAAATAGTCTTTGTACTACTTTTCTCATTTAGAAAGCCATTGAACGGGTCCAATCAATATTTAACGTTTATTGCATTGTCGAATTAGAATTGCACGATCGTTAGTTTCTGAGAAGCATATCAGTCATGCACGGAATCTTTCCCAATTTTCCGAAAAGAAGTGTTCGGAGTCTTTCGGTTGTATCGCTGTCCATCAAATAATGTTTTCCTTAATGTTACTGTGATTGAAATAGTCCTTGTACTACTTTTCTCACGGGTCCAATCAATTTTTAACGTTTATTGCATTGTCGAATTAGAATTGCACGATCGTTAGTTTCTGAGAAGTATATCAGTCATGCACGGAATCTTTTCCAATTTTCCGAAAAGAAGTGTTCGGATTCTTTCGGTTGTATCGTTTTCCATCAAATAATGTTTTCCTTAATGTCACTGTGATTGAAATTGTCCTTGTACTACTTTTCTCATTTAGAAAGCCATTGAACGGGTGTAATCAATTTTTAACGTTTATTACATTGTCGAATTAGAATTGCACGATCGTTAGTTTCTGAGAAGCATGTTAGTCATGTACAGAATCTTTTCCAATTTTCCGAAAAGAAATGTTCGGAGTCTTTCGGTGGTATCGTTGTCCATCAAATAATGTTTTCCTTACTATTACTGTGATTGAAATAGTCTTCTTACTATTTTTCTCATTTAGAAAGCCATTTAACGGGTCCAATCAATTTTTAACGTTTATTACAATGTTGAATTAGAATTGCACGAATGTTTGTTTCTGAGAAGCATGCACGGAATCTTTTCCAATTTTCCGAAAAGAAATGTTCGGAGTCTTTCGGTGGTATCGTTGTCCATCAAATAATGTTTTCCTTACTTTCCCGGCGAAGATTTATTATGAAAAGTTCGCGATTCCTAGCGAGTGTTATTTGAGAAGTTTCGAGGTCGGCTAAGCCCGTATTCCGAGGCGTTCTACCAAGTTCGGTGGCGGACACGTCGCCGTGAAATCCGGTTTGTTTTTTCGGCATCGTCAGAATGGCGGCTGGCCTCTAATTTAAATCGTGAGCGGTCTGGAAAGGTATCTCGTTAAGTTGTCTGATTACGGGAACTACTCCACTTCGCGGTGGAAAAGTTTCTCGCGTCCGCGTGTCCCGTCATTCCCGCATTTCCATTTCCCCGACAACGACGACGCGACGTATCCTCGAATTTCCATCTCAAGTGTAAATATAGAAAAACAGAAAGGTAAATCTACGCGCGGACGGGGACCGCCGCGTCGTCTATCCACTTTCGCGTGAAATATTTCGTTTGTGATTTGTCCAATCCGAAAGGAAAACCAGCGAGCCAATTTCGAACCCGTTAATAACAATTTTCTGCGCTGCAGAATTCTTCGAAAAGAACTCTCTACCGGACTGTTTGACTGCTCCAATATTCTACCCATTGACCAACAAATGTGCAAAATTCCTGCCAAAGAACGCGATGAAACCCTTCATTCACCGTGGAATCAAAAATTCCGGGAATTTCGTCGCAAAGTACTTGGAAAGGAAATCAATTTCTGCGTTGCAATGCGGAAACTACATAAAATCGTTTTTCCAATGAAACAGAGCGGAGTACAATCGTTCATTCAACGTTAAAACTTTTCAAATTCAAAGGGAACATTTTTGGTTGATTGATTGTTGTTCCGAATTGCATCGTCCATAACTGCAGAAAATCTATTGTACATTAAAAGACACCGAGGGAATTCAACAAATTGTTATGGAACAATTCTGAAGGATGATCTATACATCTGACAAATACAGTGGGCGTTGAAAGTGTTCGTACACCTTTCAAAAACGAATAGCTTTTCCAAAATTTAACACAACAGTTTCAGCTTTTTTGAGACGTTAGAAGGATCAGTTTAATTTTCCCATCGTCATAGATCGAGCACCTGCATCGTTTCTCGAACTGCATTTGCCAATCGCATCGATACTTCGACTGTTGCATTTTTCGCGACACTTCGTGCTCGCGGGAACGCAATATGGCAGTCATTCCCTATTCGATCTCGCGGGACAAAACATCCGAGGGAACCCGATCGAAGTTCAAACCTTGGCCGAACACAATGGAGTCTGCCTGGCAAATGAGGACAATCCTGTTAAGGGCGCCGAGTGTGTCTGCGCTCCTCGAAAATAATACGCGAAGCTCCGTCGAATTCTCTACCTGGGTCTGCGATACCACGTGTACTATAACCGCATTACTATACCGCGACTGTTCACATTGGATCTCATGGAAATCACCGACACTGGTTTCGTCGACAGAGTTTTCACCGACAATATTTCACCGAATCCAGATTTGACCGACAATAACTTTCACCGACTACGATTCTGACCGGAAACGACTTTAGTCCACGACAGTATTATTGGATATTAAGCCTTAGAACTCGAGTGACGCCTCCGAGGCGACATTAATAATTGCTGTATTATTTTTTTAAATATTGTTTACAGTATTAGATCTGTCGGTATCTAATCAATTACTAATCATTTAAGTATTGTATGAGGTATTACATCAATTTCATATCCACCAAATTTAAAAAATCATACAGAATGGAAATATTCTAGATCGAAAGATATGTTTAATTTTGCAGTAAAATAGCTCCGAGTGCAAAGGGTTAACACTAGGTTTACGGAGCTCTAGAAATAACTATTTCACATTATTTTATAAACATAACAAGAATGGGTCTATCCAAGTTTCCAATAATGTATACCCAAAGAAATAAATTTGGTAAATAATTCCTCGAGGAAGCATATTTACAATCTTAGCAATCGCAAATTAAGAATATTAGAACCCGTCATTCTGACGGGTCTCGTAAACCTAGTGTTAACATCGTATGACAACAACGTTAGCCGACATCTAATTCTTCTTATAGTGTAATAATTATATTTTTATACAGAAGCAAAAATGTCAGTGTAGAATAGTTAAAGGAAAGAAATGTCAGGACCATCTTTAGAAACGATGTTACTATCGGATAATACTGTCGTCAACTAAAATTGTCGGTTAAATTCGTCGACGGTCAAAGTCGTTGTCGGCCAAAGTTATTGTCGGTGAAAACTGTGTCGATGATTTCCATGGGACCCGTTCATATTATACCAGAAATCTTTCTGGGACGTATAAAATCGTCTTATATCGAAAGAAAACGATAGTTCAATCGAGATATGAAATCATTGTTAATTTCTAATCAATTTTGGCGAAGAATTATGAACTTTGCGTGTACTTGAAGAAGTGGTTGATATAACATGGAACGACCCATTCACGATTCTGTAGTAGCTGGCAAAGGGGAATTGTAATTCCCGGCCCGATTAGCTTCGGACTTCGGTGGGTTTTCACTGTCGTCAAAGCTCCTGTTTCTCTTTGTGAGATTTTATGAGGGAATCTTGGTTCCCGCATGTATTACCTCGGCCACGGCGAGTCAAGAGTTTTCGTGCCACAGTTGCGACCACGAGTCAACTTACGAACCCGCCGAACCGTGGCCCCGAATCGTTAAATAAACTTGGCTAACGAGAGACACGAGTTTACTGCCCGACAAATCGGCAAACTGACTCCATCACCTCGCCGAAAACATCTTCCGGCTGGCGAAACGTAAATATGTTCGACTTCGGCGATTCCCTGAACTCTCCATAGACGGTGGAGTCCTTCAAACGTTCCTTACACTTTCGAGATACAGAGAAACTTTGTCTATCAATCTTTTCTATTAAACAAACAGTGAAATACAAATACAACTTTTAGTATTTTCTCTGGAATTCTGACTAACCGCAATTTTTTTCAAAAACCATCAGATTACCATTTATTCCGAAGTTTACAAAACTGTTTGAATGGTGAAACATATGCTAATGATGACGACCTGAAATCGCACTTGCAATGATTTCTTGTCGATAAGGACCAGAAGTTTTATAAGCGCGGAATTATGCAGCTAACAGAAAGATGGCAGATCATCGAACAAAATGGAAAATATTTTATTGATTAAAGTTTATTGCTTGAATAAAAAAAGTTGGCTTATATTTTATCTTAAAATACCGAAATTACTTTCTTGCCAATCCAATTGATAATAGACTTTGAACCATTATATATCCAATTTGCTCAGTATCATCAGTGCTGGGGAAAATAGTATTTTAAATAGTAAATAGTAAATAATCCTATTTATTTTAAAGTATATGTACAACTTTGAAAATAAACTATTTGATTTGATGCAGTAATTTTTGAAAATGGTATTTCATTTGAAGAATATATAAAATATTTGTATTTCGTTTTTATTTTCAATTTCAATTTTAAATATTATTGCTGAAATTAATGGTTCGAATTCAATACATTTACGAGTGTAAATCGTTTCTTAACGATAAGATACACTGTATGTTTGTACGGTTTCTCAGAGTATTATAACAATGCAAAAAGTGAAATATTTTATTTCGCGTTTCAGATTGTCTAAATAGAAATATTTTATTTTGTGGATCAAATTGTTGAAATAGAAATATTTTATTTTCAGATTCAGATTGTTCAAGTAGAAACATTTTATTTTCGAAATCGTATATCTTATTTGAAATACTATTTTCTTTAAGCAAAATAAAATCTAAAATATTCAATAATATTTGAAATATTTCTTTCGCCAAATAATGCCCACCTCTGAGTATCATCGTCACATACTTAGAGAAGGCAACGATATCCAAATCATTCGCTACCTTCGTATATGCAGTGACCCGATATTACTTTGAAAGAGGTTATAGGTCGGAGATGGAGGAAAAGCGAAGACTATCGTCGCAGGTCGAAGGCAGAGTGTCCTTAAATCACGGTCAGGAGGGCTCCTTGGGCGGAACGTTCTCCCCCGGCAGGGTTGATCTACGCGATCACGGATGTACATCGAGTTATGGGGTGGTACATGTGTCCCGGCAGAGATATTAGTTAAGACGATTCGACGGGAAGTTCGTACCGATCGAGTTACCGTCGCTGGCTCGATGTTCGAGTTAATCGTAATTCTCCGAGGAGCTGGCCGACGAGACCGAGTGGCTGACTGATGGAAATTACGTACAAGATAATCGAGCTTCAAAGGGATGTAATACGTAATACCCGCCGCAATTTCGAGCCTGTGGCGGGCGCCGTTGGCCTAAGAAGTTTCGCCAACGCGTGCTGCGCTGCTAGATTATACCTGTGCATGTGCGTTGCGGTCGCGTTTCAGTGTGGACAGCTCATTACGTAGCTTCGTTGCAACTATGTATCGCCGGTCATCAAAGTAACTTATATTAAAATTCGGACTTTCTAATATTGGACCACACCACTTGGATATTCTTTTTCGAGAAATCAGAACAATTACTTTACTACATCGCGCGAAGAAGGAATTGTAAAAAAATTGTAATTCATTAAATTTACAGAGAAAATACTGAAAGTTGTATTGAACATTTTTAAAATTGTTTTTGGTAAATCTGATTATTGTGGGACCGATAAATTACAACTTTTTACACGATTAAAGAACAGATTGTTTACTACATGATGCGAAGAAGGTATTGTAAAAAAATTGCAATTCATCAAAATTACAGAGAAAATACTGAAAGTTGTATTGAACATTTTTAAAATTGTTTTTGGTAAATCTGATTATTGTGGGACCGATAAATTACAACTTTTTACACGATTAAAGAACAGATTGTTTACTACATGACACGAAGAAGGAATTGTAAAAAAATTGCAATTCATTAAAATTACGGAGAAAATACTGAAAGTTGTATTGAAAATTTTTAAAATTGTTTTTGGTAAATCTGATTATTGCGAGACCAATAAATTACAACTTTTTACACGATTAAAGAACAATTAGTTTATTACTCAACGAGAAGAAGGAATTGTAAAAAAATTGCAATTCATTCAAACTACAGAAAAAATACTGAAAGTTGTATTGAAAATTTACAAATTTATTTTGATAAATCTGATTACTGTGAGACCGATAAATTAGAACTTTTTACACGATTAAGGAACAATTAATTTACTACATGACGCGAAGAAGGAATTATAATGAATTGCAATTCATTCAAATTACAGAGAAAATACTGAAAGTTGTATTGAAAATTTACAAATCTTTTTTAATAAATCTGATTATTGCGAGACCGATAAATTACAACTTCTTACACGATTAAAGAAAGTTCAATGCAAAGTGGCAGTCGTCTAAACGAAGTTAATTTCGCGATGGATCGCAACAAAGAGCCTACTCAATATAAAAGAGAAGCATTATCGGCGCTTAATTACATGTAATTCCTGCGAAAGTTTTTCCAAGGTATTGTTGGAAGCACAGCGAAACATTTCGCCGATATTTCCGCGCGAGTCAGTCGTTCTATTATCTCCCTACAAAATTCCGCGCTTCATTTCCATCGGTGCGCGAAAAACAAAAGGTTCAATCAATTCGGGGGGAGAAACGATACGGTCCGACGTGGAGCTCGATTCTCCCTATCGTACTCTTTCTAATTGATTACGCCGGTAATGCTTTCGGGTTCATCGTCGATTAACAGTCGTGGAACGCGACTCGGTTGGATAATTCGACGTTTAAACTACGCTACGTCGTCCGAGCGCGATCCTGGCCTAATAGCGGCGAAGCGAGAGTCGCTAAGTGCCCGATATCTCTCAACCTTCCAGCCGCATCCGACACAAATGAACTGTAACGATTTTATCAAACGCTGTGCAACAGGAAATCCTCTCAAAAATACATCCATCCCTCGATAACGCTGTGGGCTGGAAATTCATTGTTTCCTAGGCAAAATGATTTTACCATTACTTCAAGGTCCAAGCGCGACACCAATTACTCAGTCAAAAATGTATATTATCATTTAAGAAATCGAGACGACCATCATTTTTTATCAAAATAATTTTTTTCACATTGAGATTTGTCTGAGAAATTGTTCTAACATCTAGATCAAGATCAAATTCAATCTCTTTGACATAATAAAAATTGTCTATGCACTTTTGCGGCTCTGACGATCATAATTTGGTATTCTTGTGCACCATGTTCTTTTTCGCGATGAAATTACAAGTCGGCGAGGGTGGGGCTTGGCTTCCGCGAAAATTTTTCTTTTTGAGAGCGAGTTTGGGTGCGAAGGGACGCCGAATCGAAACAAAAGATCCCGGTCGGTGGCTATCGTCGATATTCCCGTGCACGTCGAACGACTGGCCGAATTGTCACGGGCCGGGTGACGGATTTTATTAAATAATAAAGCCTGTCCAGTCCGAGGCGGGCGCTTGATTTTTTCGTTTCACGTTCCGGAAGGGAGCGAATCGAAAAAGCGACGGCTACGGCTACCGAACAGAGGAAATATAACCGAATTCGGACGGTCCACGGTCCACGGGCTTCGTTCCTGTAAGTTTCGCGGGAGCGGCCTGGAAATTCAATTTTTTTAATTGTGTTCGATCTATTTGACGAGCGGCAGTTTAATCTCGACGCACGTGCACAACTCTCTTCTCTCTCTTTCTTTCTTTCTTTCTCTCTCTCTCTCTCTCTCTCTCTCTCTCTCTCTCTCTCTCTCTCTCTCTCTCTCTCTCTCTCTGCGATAGAATCGGCCGGATTTGCTGGTATTGATAATGGCCAGAGGAAGACCGGAAGGATTGTAAAATTCAGTTCGAATAATTAAAAATATTTTCGGGATATACGCCGGCCGTTAGCTAGCCGCCGCCGGGAAATTTGGTGTGGTCGATTTTCAACGAAATTGTGTCGACCATCGCGATATTTTTTGCCCTCCTAGCTCCGGGCTAATTCTTTTTTTTAGGAATAGACACTGCGTTGTATAGTCCCGGACCAATTTATGGGAAAAAATGAAACAGAAACGAGACCGGTCTATTAAATTTTTTGACAAGCTCCGAATACAATATAGATCGCTTCGAACATGAAATTCGCTACATGGAAAAATTTTAATCTTCTTCGAAAATGGACAGACGCATATTTATACAAAAATTTTAATTACTCTAGGTGGATTACTCTAGCGGGCGGAGGAACGGTTCGAAAATGGCATAGACACATGGCCCGGTAAAACTCCCCTGCTTAAATGAACTTCGCATGTTACCACGCAGAAAATCCGTAAATCTGCCGTTCAAGCTAATAAACAGCAATAAAACTGAGTTGTCCGGTCCCGGTAAATGTCCGAAACGTTCCGCGGGACAATTATCGACTTAGTCCGGCAACAATCGGTCACCGGAATCAACCCCATCCCCGTAATTTCCCGCAAACCGACTTTCGTCGGGGGGGTTGTGGGGTGGCATAGGGGCGCGCGAGTGTTTCGCGGCTTTGCAGCGCGCGTCCACTCTGTACAAACACGCCGCTGAAAGCTAGGTGAGTGCGGTTCGAAGTTTAACGACTGAAACTGGACGAGGTTTAAGCGTTGTTTCGGTAATACGTGTACGGTGAATGGTTCAGCGCGACGAAGGGCAACGGTGGCGCTGGTCGAATCCTGTCGCGGACACGGCTCCGCGTAAATAATGCCACTGCTCCACATAAAAACAACCGGAAGAAGCGACGCGCGACGTCTCAATGTCGCCGAACGAAAAACAAAAACCTGAGCCATCTGAATTTCACGGAAAACGTCCGCGACGATCTCGGACATTCCGATATAGGTAAGTTCCAAATAGAGTAAGCCAATAAATACTCTATTTAAATCTTAGCACTCGGACCTATTTTAAATGGAAAATTAAACATTTCTTTCGACCTCGAATAATTCCATTCTATATTAATTCGTTTCTCTGTATGAATATGAAATTGATATAATACCTCACATTTGAAGCTCGTTCGTAGGAAACTGTATATTTTACAAAAACTCATGGTAACATAGATTTGTTAACAAAACGCTAACGTAACGCATAAATCAATAAAATTATATATAACAGCATAAATCAATAACAGGTAAACATATGAGTAAAACAATCAGTCATCAACACGGTGGTATAAACGTTCTTACACACAATACTTAAATTAGTAATTCATTATATACCAACATATATAGTAATGCAAACAATATTTTGAATGATGGCAAAGCAATTTTTAGTGTCGCCTCAGAGTCGCCACTCGAGTGCTAAGGGTTAAAATAATTCGGTATTTATTGGTAAAATAAAAAAATATTTTTATATTTATTTAACTTTTTATATCTTATCTTTTCTGAGAAATAAAATTGTTTGCTACGACGGAAAGCAATTAGCTAGGCTATTACTGTAGCGCGTAATTATCTGTATAATGGTTTTCATCATTTTGTGCATTATTTTAGAAAGCTTTTATTATTTAAAATAATAATTGGTAGAAAGATTTCTCAAAATGGATAAAATGGCAATTAGTCTGCTAATTTAACAAGGACGATCTCCTCTATTTGTGGAACCGATTAAGATGTTAAAGAACCATTATCGGTAGTTGCGTTTCTTCGGCGTTTCGTTTTCCTTAGACACGATGCCGGCCGTGTTACGTTTAATAAGCGCGCGTGCCGCGCCCCTGCGAACCTCGGAACTTGTTATTAAAATACACGCTGCGTGTAGAAATGTTTAATGAAGGTTCCTGTGTATGAAAATTCACGGAAAAATGTTTCGGGGCCGCCCGAGACTGCCCCGGGTTCCACAAATGGGAACGATAGCGATGCCTCCAGATTAATACTGATTCCGTAGAATTTTTCCGAGGCCGCTTTTCTCTTTATACAATGCATCGTACGCCATTTCTTCATATTCGCTTATTAACTTCACTTACTTCCTGTGTGCAACGTGAAAATTTTTCAACCGTATCGGACGATGAAAATCAGACAAGAACACAGATAAAATTCTCTATTGTTCTTCTATTTTTATACGACACATTTGACACTAATTACTAGGTTATGATATTTTTAGAATTACCATTTTCGTGACATTTTTTCTTGTTCTCAAGTTCTCAGTTATTAAAATTAGAAAGATGCTTCCACAAGTATTGATCGAATAAATATTTTTATCGGAACACCATATTAAAATAACAACCGCGTAAAGTCTGAATAAATTAAATTTTGTCATTTTTATAAGGCAACACGTGCATGTTACTTTTATAGTTCGGTTCGCTTAGCGTTAAACGATGCGAATTGGGATTTGTGTGGATGTTTCAATATTGAACATCGTGAAAAGGTAGTTTGGGCAGATTTTGGACGGTAAAATCGTGGCTTGCGAGCACGCAGCGAAATAAGAACGGTCGTCGGGGTTTCCATGAGTCTTCGGGGAGCTGCAGAATGTTTTCCCTTCCGTTCCAACATCCCGGCAATGACTCGGCAAACGAAAGCGACTCGCAAACAACGGGCAACCCATTACGAGCCTTCCTGCCGAGAAATTTTCCTCGAGGAACCGAAACGTCAAGCTGCTGCCATGCCGCCAACGACCGACTTAATGGAGTCAACGAAATTGAAATCCTGGATCGACTGTGTTTGCGACCCTGGGAAACACGGCTGCGATGGATGCGAGGACCAACCTGCGTGGCCCTCTTATACACGATGTTGTGTTTCTTCGTTTGCTCCGGCGATAAGTAGCAAACACTCGCAAACACTGGCAAACACATTAGCTTCGAGTACCTCTAACAGCCAGCCAAATAATTGAAAATCTTTCCACCATCTTTGCAGACGTGATTTTTACAGACGACGATTTTTAACAATATTTTATGAATAATACATCGGTGTTTCTGTATTCTTAACACATTACCGACCGGTGATTATTGCATAATTTTGAAGAATCATTTGAATTTGTATATGGCTAAACACTTTTTAATGGCACCTTCAATAGCAACAGCAATTTTCATTGTGAACTGACAAGTCACCCTCAATAACGTTATCGAATAGTTTCATTTAAGATTGCAATGTAAAAGAAAATTTCTATGCTTTCTTTTGGTACAGCACGATTATTGAAAATCCTATTCACAGGTTTCCGGTAGGTGAAGTGTTAATAAAGGAAATCACACAATTGTACCAGTACAATTTACATAATGGGGCTGGACAACAAATCAAACAAGCAACTGCACGCTGGAATATGAAACAAAATTTATATTTGGTACTTGAATGGACTAGAATTGGATTTGGTTTGGACGTCAGAACTTCAGACTCAGAGGACCTATTGGGAATACTGGAATATGCGGTTACTGTACAACCAGCATCTGATTTGTTGGACCCTGTTTTCCAACGATTTATACAAGAGAAAGATAAATAGGATTTCGTTTCTCCTTCGAGAAGCAGGTTTGAAAATATCATTTGATATCTCGATGTCAAGAGAGAAACGTTTTGTATTCATCGAACTTTGGGTTTACGAAGCTCAAAAGTCCACTAAAAGCAGAACGTTACCATCATGAGAGAGTTCGCGACTCACCATACATTCGAGACAATTTAACTGCAATTTCCAGATTGGGAAACGAAACGCGTCCGAACTTTTCATCGTCGATCGAAACGATTCTTCTGGAACTTTCTCGATCCGAACGAAACGACTATTGCGTCATGGGATCTCTCCCACTTTTCGCCGTTCTTACTCGCGAACTACGTATGAACTCTGTTCAACGAGAACGGAGGCAATTAAACTGCAGACTGAATCATTTATTATTCCCAGAGACGGAGGACTCGCGGTGCAATTACTCAAGAAAAGGTTGCAAGAGTTAACTAGCCTCCACTCGAATTAATTTTGAGGATTAACAATGTTAACGCCGCGTTCGCAAACTTTCATTCGTGCGTTATTATTTATAGAAAGCGAAAATTCTTAGTTTCATTACTAGGCTGCGTATGTCATGCCAACAATGAACATAACATTGTTTATGACAACATTGAGTAGGTGTCATTTAAAACAGTAAAAACATTAATGTATTCAATTCAAGTTTGTTGCAATTCAGGTAGAAAATTATTTATTTTGCATGAACATCCAATAAACATGAACTATTCATTACTGTTTAATTCTTCGATCATAGCAGTTCAACGCCAATTTGTTGATGATAGGAAATTTAACTTCGTACATGTATAAGTAACACACACCTACTGAGAATTACAAAATAAATGTTTTAAGTTTTCATTGTAGGGATAGATAAAAAATTTTAAAATCGTGTTCTTTACTTTGTTCTTTAATTCTTCTATCGTCTCGAAGAAACGCAAGCTGTTGGGTGCAATTTTGAAAAGTTATTTGTTTTTAAAAGGTGTACGAATACTTTCCACTGCCAGTGTATTTGGTGGTAGTTGCCATCGATCACAGAAACGACTAATGTTTTCCCTGAAATAATTTATTTTGAACACTCAATAAACATGAACTAATCATTATTGTTTAATTCTTCGATCATAGCAGTTCAGAGCCAATTTATTGAAAATGGGAAATTTAACTTCGGACATGTATATAACACACACTTACTTAGATTTACAAAATAAATGTTTCAAATTTTCATTGCAGGCACAGATAAAAAATTTTAAAATCGTATTCGTTACTTTTTTCTTTAATTCTTTTAACGTCTCACAGAAACGCAAGCTGATGGGTTCAATTTTGAAAAGTTATTTGTTTTTAAAAGGTGTACGAATACTTTCCATAACCAGTGTATTTGGTGGTGGTTGCCATCGATCACAGAAACGACTAATGTTTTGCCTGAAATTATTTGTTTTGAACACTCAATAAACATGAACTATTCATTATTGGTTACTTCCTTCATCATAGCAGTTCAAAGCCAATCTTTGATAATGGGAAATTTAACTTCGTACACGTATAAGTAACACACACTTACTGAGAATTACAAAATAAATGTTTTAAGTTTTCATTGCAGGGATAGATACGAAATTTTAAAATCGTGTTCTTTACTTTGTTCTTTAATTCTTCTAACGTCTCGAAGAAACGCAAGCTGTTGGGTTCAATTTTGAAAAGTTATTTGTTTTTAAAAGGTGCACGAATACTTTTCACTGCCAGTGTATTTGGTGGTGGTTGCCATCGATCACAGCAGCGACTAATGTTTTCCCTGAAATTATTTATTTTGAACATTCAATACACATGAACTATTCATTATTGTTTAATTCTTCGATCATAGAAGTTTAAAGCTAATCTTTGAGAATGGGAAATTTAACTTCGTACATGTATAAGTAACACACACTGACTGAGAATTACAAAACAAATGTTTTAAGTTTTCATTGCAGGGATAGATAAAACATTTTAAAATCGTGTTCTTTACTTTGTTCTTTAATTCTTCTAACGTCTCGAAGAAACGCAAGCTGTTGGGTCCAATTTTGAAAAGTTATTTGTTTTTAAAAGGTGCACGAATACATTCCACAGCCAGTGTATTTGGTGGTGGTTGCCATCGATCACAGAAACGACTAATGTTTTCCCTGGCTTTCGTCGAATCGTTACGCGACTTCCACCCTCGCATACCCGGCTCTTGAGACCCTATAAGCGTCGTTAAGCTCGGCATTAATTTGAATTTCAATGGTGCCACTTTTATTCCCAGTTGGACGATGCCCTGTGTGTCGGTCTCCGTGAACCGCGCCCGCGCAAGAGAGAGAGAGAGAGCACAGCCCGCGTTTTTCAGAAAAATTATTATGTATGCCGCTGCGCGACGCCGGGTCAACGACCGCAGAAATTAGAAAAAAGTTGACAGCCGGCCCCGTGTATTAACCCAGAAAAAGCTTCTCCTTAATTTTACCACGCATCATGCTGATAATTATCCGAACCCGGAGCTCGTTAAACACCGTGGAATTGCGCACGGAAATTAATTGCTATAATAGGGTACATTGCTACCCCTTTATTGCCGCCGTGGTCAACGCATAAGAGAATCATGTCGCGAAAGAATAATTAACTTAGCTTTGATGCCGCCTCGAATTTTCACGGTTCGTCAAATGTTATTTTTCAAGCCACGCGTTGTTCTGTGCTACAGTAATCTGTGATGTACGCTGATTCGCATAATAGCTATTTATCACACTCGTACGATTTCATTTTCGCGCGCTACAACGTGGTGGACAGCTGATATGGTTGTGAATGCGAGAATTAGGTCATTCAGGATAAAGAACAGCTCAAAAGTTACTCGAACTTAGTGTTTTGTTCAAGTTGTGCGGCGATTGCTCGTTAAACGTTACAGATTGCCACCGAGTTATTAAATTACAGCAGCCCTGTAAATTACGAGCAGCGAACTGCAGCAGAATAGTTGATTAACGTGCATAGTTTCCTATTTTAATATTACTGTACTCCGCCATGATAAAACAAAACTTCCAGCGAACTATAATCAGAACGCTGTAACAGCGAGCGCAGGTTCGAAATTCAACTGGAATCCGAAAATACCGAACAGGTACGAGGATCACGAAAATGCGATTGATCTCGAGAAGCGCATTGAAAATTCACCTAGCGATTCCGTAATAGCCAGGCAGGTTTTATTCGGGACGCGCGAACGCGAATAGATAATTAATCTGGTCCCGTCTGTCGTAATTTAATTTGGCATTAATAATATCGGCAAATTAATCGGGTGATCTGTATACACAATAAACACGGATCCTCTCTTGTAATTAACGTTAAATTATAACGGTAGCTCGTTATGCAAATGCTAGCAACAGTACCGTTCGCGTAACCATCGATTATGGTTAATAAATTATAAAAATCCTCGCGAAACTAATTGCGACGGTCGATCGCTGGGCAAAATCGAAAACATCGAATTCCAATTCGAGATTCTGTCTTGCGCGCGTGATCATTTACAATTAGGTCATTCCGGGGTTGGCCCTCTGTAATGTTGCGCATATAAATTTTATACTTAAACCGACGACAGGCGTAATTAATAATTATCGGATAGGAATCCAGCCGCAATCAACAAACTCCGTTGTCATTGTAAATTCTCCGGGGCTACGGTCCCAGATTCATTAGCGAGCCACGATCGCGTATTTATTGCCGAACAGCGATACAATGACGACGAACAAAACGGCGCGCGACCTAATCACTGGAAGAAGTTGATTGCGTGATTCGCTTGATCGATCCCAACGCGTCGCGAGGGGCCCATCAATTATTCAACACTCGAGAAGTTTCGCGCAGCCGCCAGGAGCATTCTCGAGTTCGCGTTCAGCTCCTTATTATTCGTCTATAAAACAGCAAAAGAAAATCGTACATCAATTTTTAAGGTCCCGTTGTAAAGGGGAAGCTTCGATCGTGAGATTCGTGGCGGATTCATTCCCGAGAAAAAATTTTTCACGTTTCCACAGCTGTTCGAACTGGCACTATTTTCGAGTAAGAATATATCTGGAAATGATCCTTAAACTTTTCTGCAGGCTACATAAAATGGACGATAAAATCTGAAAAACGCAGAGAAATTTCGTACAATCGCAGGACAAAAATTCCGGCAATCCGCTTATTGATACAATCGCGTATCGCCGTGCAGCTCGACGATAATCATCTCGAACAATTGTACACCTGTACTTCAAAACCACAATTAAACGTAACCCCATTATTTTACCGCGACTGTGCAAAATGCCTTGACCGGATGGTCTCTTTTCTTTCCTCCCCTCTTTCCCGCTTTATAACCGTTTCCCGCGTTTCCCTCTTTCATCCCTCGTTCTCTTTGTTCTTCTTCGTCTGCACCCTCTCGTCCGCCCACGCGTGTCGACCGACTAGAACGTCTGAATTATCGCAATTGGCATTTTTCCATGGCCCTCGTGCAGGTTTCCTTTGCACTGTATAAATTATCGGGCTACGGATAAATCTCGCGGCACGGTCCACCGGTCAATCCGCAAGCCGAGCAAAGCGGAGCCGAGCGAAGCCGGGAAAAGCGGTGCAAAGCGGAGCCGAGAGGAGAAGCGCATCGATTCGTTCTTTGTATGTTTTTCACGTGGCTCGCGCCGTGTACGGGAAGTAGGCCACGATGCGTCGATGATGCGCGCAGACATTATCGCCCGTACGAATTCGCTCAATCGTTGTTCTCCGATTCGCTTTTAGCGAGTCGAAACGCTCGCGACGAATTCGTCGAATCCGAACCCGACATTTCGTTATGAACAATGGCGCAACAACGAATCCAGACTCATTTTAAAGAACGAACCTTTTTTACATGTTATGGCAAGTGAAAAACTAAAGTCGTAAAAACGTGCAAAAATGGTTGCGACACTTGAATGCGTGGTAATTGATTAGTAGACAGCGAGTAGGTGCAATTTGAAAGAGTAAAAATATTAGAAGAATTTAAAAACACTGTGATATTATTTTCAATTTATCGAACGTAGTCAGAAAGAAAATCAATTTCTATTTTATTTTGCATGAAAATACGCTGTCCATTTATTAGATGCTAATCCATTTTAATGTCAACGATATTGCGAATAATGGTACAGCAATTTTTAGTCGTTTAAACATTTTCATGTGACAAGTGATTTGGAATTGGCGATAGATTCGATGACTAAATACAGTTGATCGAAGATCAGGGAAAAGAATCATCGTTTTTCCGGGGAGTCTGGTCAGAGTCGATGGCACTGCTGTATCGACGAGATATAATAAGCCATCACGTGTAAAATAAGCGTCCATCGATCACCTATAATTAGAAACCCATCTCCTGCTGATTAGTAACACAAAGATTGGCTTTCTGTCGCTTCGATTAAGATGTTCAATCCGTTTCGTTGGGATATTGCAAATGAGAATGTCCGACGCATCGAAAATAATCTGTCGCGACCCAGGTATATCGTATATTATACAAACTGCTAAATAATTACAACTCCGCGTCGAAAGATAATCACACTCCCAGAGAGAAAATCAAATTTGTATAGTCGCGGTCAATGTAACACATTATTAGCACTGGGGTATTCCCGGAACAAACCAAAGTATAAATAAATTATACTTTCTCGATCCGGAGAGCTTGTTGAATCGTACAAATATTGCAATTATTTCGTCTATCGAAAAGAATTTGTTGATTATTCGTTGGTTAACATTGCGACGGCTTTCGGAACGTAATTAATTTAATAATCAACGATCGCTCTTCACTCTTAGAAATCTTCACATTAATTTTTCTATGAAAATACTGATCGCTATCGTATGAAATTTTCAATGTAGCTCGTGCAAATTTCGAAATTTTTTCAAATCTCCGGATAAAAAATGCTGAATTTATATCCGACCACTTTCGACCGGATTCCCATCAGCCGGTGAACATATAAAATATTCATAATCATCGCGATCCTGTGCGCGCGATATCGATTGTTAACACAACTGCCTGTGGTGCTACTGTTTCTGCTTCTTTTTTTCATAGTTCCCGTGGATGCCCGGCATGCTAGCGCGACACACCAGCGGAGTGGAGATAGAAAACAGTTTACCAAAACAGAAAATAAAAAAAAAAAAAAGAGCGAACGAATAACAGAGTGTACGTTTCCGAAGAGATGAAAGCCGTCGATACGCGTTTCGCGCGACGAGCAGTGTTGCAATTGATGCTGTTGCTGAAAACGAGCGCATGGAAATTGTTTCGATAGAGCCCCTCTATTTCTGAATGAAAGATCGTTAAACGTTCTATCAGCAATTAACGGATGACAACGAACATTAATGCTATCTGCATTTCGTCGAGTTGACGAGCACCGTGCCCTAGAGAATCGAAAAAATTCGCGAAAAACGAGCCTACCCGACGAAAAACTGCTCGAAGCATAAATTCGAAACGCTATACCCACGACCACTTTTTTAGTCGCGGCTCGCACGGAAAATGTCGAACGCTGCCCCTCGTCTGTTTCGACCGTCCAGGTTAGGGTGTTTTATATTAAACGAAACGAATCCGTTTTATGGAAATATGTATCAAAAATTCGTAAATAAATAACAAAACAATTTTGTAGTTTTATATTAAACGGTTTCCTCACGTTTGATCGTATGAACTGAGTTTTGTTACGCTCGCATAAAATCCGCAATCCAGCAAATGTTTGTGCAAAATAAAAATTGTGTCCATTAATCTGCAAGCTGAGCGAGCAACATAAATATTCGTTTCACACTCGATAATTCTAATCAGTTGAAAATACAGCAGCAGTACATTTACACTCTTATAATGCTCGTGCAATATTTGATCATTTGAACAACACGTTTTTGTTACACGCGCATAAAATCCGTAATCCTGTAAATGTTTGTGGAAAATAGAAATTGTCATTAATTTGTATGACGCGCGAGTCGCATGAATATTCATTTCATCTCTCAATAATTTTAGTACGTATTTTGATACTGTATAAACGCTCGCACTGTATTTGACCATATGATCCATTTATTTTCGCCAGGAACGCAGAAAAAACAAAACATCGATAAAATCGGCAACAAAGCAGTGTTAAATAAAAAAACAAAGCAGTGTTTGAATTGATTCGAGCAGCTTTGTGTTCCGCGAGCGAATTCGAGAAATTTAAATATCCGCGCGATAATCAGCAAAAGCGAGCATTCCGAAATTTCATTAAAAGTTAAACGTTCTACAAAATTTGTTATTTATCGAGTTCGTGTATTCGCGAGCGGAACGATCGTATGTGAAATTGTGGATTGGGGAAATAAGTCGAATGTACATAACGAGAGGGGCTCGGCCATGCGAGTTTTCTCTTGTTTCCCCAGTTTTTATACGATATTTACGCGATATTTATCACAACGCAAATTTCCTACACAAATGCGCGCCGCGTAAATCTCGCGATCGTATAAATTTTTCAATTGTTTCTCCGCTCGGCGCAGCGGTGCGTTTCCGGACGAGTGATCCATTATAATCTATTCCGGAGTCGACGACGATCCCTGTTTACTCGAAACAACGCCGCGTTCACGGCCGCCGATCGATTATGTATGCGTGGTCATTAAGTTTATATCGTGCGTCTATGGCCGCATTATTATTAACAAATTTCCCGTATAACACGCGCGTCGGTTATTCCGGCGAAGCCTCGACCAGCCCGGTGAATAACAATTGGTTTAACGTCCGATTCCCGGTAACAAGGGAACCGCGAAAATACAAAATTCTGCGAAACTGTGCGCACATGAAATTTTAATTTTTCTCCTCGTGAAATACGGTCCCTGTATTGTCGTCAAATTATTTTTATCATTTATATCCTGGTGCGAATTATTTTGACCATTTTCATATTTTCAACGTTACTTCTACTTATTTATGCTTGTGCTTTTTATATATTTTTATGTGGCAAAGAGACAACTTTAAATGGACGTTTTAAAATAATTGCAAGCATGGAAAAATTGTCTGCGATAATTGCAAGCCAGGAGCTGCATGCACATTTGTTTCTTCTTTTAATAATGTTATCGAGTTGAAAACAATTCGGTAGTACTTTTAAATTGTTTAAACGTTTCTAAATTGGTTGAATTATTTTGCATTCGAGTCAACCATAAGATCCGCTATCACTGTAAATTTTGGCGACAATAGTACAGATGCAGATTAAACCGCGAACGAATTAATATAGAGAGGCGGGGGGTAGAGAAAAAAGAGGAAGCTAGCGATTACCTTTGTTATAGTTCGCCATAATTGCACGTGTAGCCGTTCAAATTGCGGGTCGCTCGATCTCCGTATAGAAATTCGTGTCTCTGTACCGTAATTGCGAGAGCCGGCTTCTGTTCTACTTATTCGCGGACCGAGTGCATCGGGGACAATGCACTTTTATCGCGATGAGATCGCGGGATTGTCTCGTACGACGCTCTTTTCTGTCGGTTCGCAAAGGAGCGAGCGTTCTTGTCCTTCTCGAAAATTGCGCGCCGTTTCTTCGAAGTTGGAAAAATCCACTCTCTGATTTAGGTGAGATTCTCAATAAAAACACGATCCCACTATACATTCGAAATCTTCGTGATTAAAACTGAAACGAAGTCGGCTCTATCCGACGAATAGTTTTTCGCGAAGACAATTCCCAAGTGCACCTCCCTCGTGAGAATAAAAAGCATTGCAGTTTTTCAGCAGACTGTACTTCGTGAACATGATCGACACCATCAAAATGATGACTCGAGCTCGCACTAATTTTTCGCGAACTATGCTGCGTTCGATTATGAACAAAATAATTGTTTGAATAATGCGCGAGTGAAAAGAAGTACAGCTCAAATGCGTTCATAATTGTTGATATTGTAACAATAATATTCAACAGATTCGATTGAAAGGAATTCGAACGATACGTTGGATCTCCGAGAGGTTAAAAACAAAACGTTTCAATACAATATTTGCAGCTAGATTCCGAAGTAAAAATCTCTCGACTCTGTGTAATTGCGTAGACTCGCTAATAAACCAGCAGAAACGAATAAATTCCACCTGTGTACCGAACGGTTTTGTAGGTCATCCTCGCCACTCTATTTCGTTACACGTATCGCGCCGTAAAAAATGCGGCAAAAAGTTGAACTGCAGTCGACAAAACAAAAGGGAAGTTCGGCGAACTGCAGTTTATCTTGCAGACGAGACGGAGAAAAATAGTTGGAACTTTCGATATCACAGTCGGTGCGCGCGCGCCGAACAAGAAAACTTTCCTGCCAGTTCTATTAAGTAAGAGAAACAAGTTGCACGGGTGTTTCTTGCTCGACGATCCTCAATTAGATTCCCGGGCATTGATCGGACGGAGATCGCGAGCACGGCTGCGACGAATTAGAATAGAAAATTATTCGAATGCACGCGGGTATTCATACGGTGCACGGGGCCGCGACGCTTTTCATTAATTCAATGCGGAAACTTGTATTACTCACCGGTGCGGCGGTGTTCTCGCGCGGATCCTCGGCGCAACAAGTTTCGGGGAACGCGAGACCACCGCAAATACAATAAGACGGCGACAGTACTTCTTGCAACTTCTTCGACAGCAAAAGTTTCGCTCGTGTTCGAGGAAAACACGCGGTATCCTCGCACCACGATACGGATCGTTTCGCGCGCAACAGAGAAACCAGAAAAATAAAATTGCACACACACACACATAGACACGTTACACTTATCAGCTCTGTCAAAGCTCCTTAGACCCCACTCTTCTTCGACTCAGAGCCTCGTATCAGCTCCTCTTCCGCGTTCTGTCACTTTTTCGCAAGAAACCGTGCGAAATCCTGTGCTCGTCGTAACCCCGCAGTATCTACGGGAAGCATAAAAAATCGAAGGGCTGGCGAGTGTTTCGAAATTGATCGACAGCGTGCATGGTATGGAGAAAGCGAGGGAAAACCCCGATACAGCAATAGAAAAACTTTTTTACGCAAGCCGCTGCAACGAAATTTACGTGTTCGACGGATTCACGGTCGGCCCGGGTTCTCATCGAGCTGCATAAAAAATGATGCGGGCGTTATGGAGAAAGTTCTTCTGGAGTCTCTTCTAACCGTGTTATGGGCCTGGTTGCTCCTCCTCCACCTTCTTCTGCTTCTTCTACTCGTAGCCATCCATCGGACGAACTTCTTCCTCTGTCGCCAATTTCCGCACGAGCGACTCCCCGCCCTCGGAAAAAGTTTTTCCGCATCCGCCGCGGATTCGGAGAGACACGTACCCCTCTGTCTTCGGGTTTGCACATCAAAGCGAACCTCTTCCACCTTAGAAGAAACACCGTAAAGACCTGGGAGGAGCCCAAGGAAATCCTACTAGATACGTTGTTAAGAACCGTGACCTGGGTTTACGATACGCGCGTGACTACCGCGATATTCATCTCTGGTTTCTGCTTGCCGAGACTGTCCATCCACCTGGGATTGCGAGTGGGATCTCCCAGAAATGCGCGCGAACTTTCTTCAAGTATTTCTACGATTTCGTACTGCGCGATTTTTGCTGTTCGCAATCGATCGTGCAAGGTGTGTCTGGAACGTTTAGTCGTCTTCATCAATTCTGAGACACAAAGTTGTACGAAAGAGACTTGCTACAGGTTTACAGGTGTTGACAAACGAAGTTGATGTTTGACCTTCGTCGTCCAAGCCGAAGGTTATTTGAAGGTTATGTCTGCATATCTGTTACGATATATTCTGGAAGTCGCATTTAAGTGACACGTCCTGGACATTATAAATTTTTAATCAGGTTAGACAAGGATTCATTTTATTCGCTATCGACTCTACTAGAAATGTACAGGGTGCATTAAAATTCCTTCAACATCCGGAAATGGGAGGTTCCTGAGATCGTTTGAAGCGATATTTTCCTTTGCAAAAATGGCGTTCGCGGTTTTGTTTAGGAGTTATTAACGAAAAACACGAGATTTAAGGAGATTTAAAGGCCACCTTCAGTTTTTTAAATAGAAAGACCTACTTTCTGTATCATGAATCGATAGATTATCGAATTCTGAGTAAAAATGTATTGACCATTTTATTCATATTTGCTTGGCCTTTAGAATTAGTTACGGACTTGGGTACGACTGAAAATTAAGTGTCCCGTTTCGAATCGAGAAAACAAACCAGTCGTACTCCTTCCAATAACGATTGACGCATCGCAGACCGACGCTCAACGGAAAGGCGACACCAGTTTCGGGGAAAGGTCCTTGAACAAGGAATATTTGTGCGGCGCTTTACGAGATCTTCGTAAAAAAATGCATTTACAGAGTCAGTGGGCGTTGGATAATTTGGACTACGCCCCAAAACTGGTGATTCGTCCCCTGTCTATCTCTGCCAGGGAAATGATCTCTTCCCGAGCTTTGGTAGGGAGTGACAGGATTTTCGGATTTAGAACTGCTTATATCTTCGCAACGAACGGTACGATACGTCGAAGAGAACTGTTTCGATCTCTCAAAGAGAACTGTGCGGTCTTTCGGAACGGTAAGAACCTTCGAGGAGAATACCTCGAATCTTCTTCTAGCACAGTGTAAATTTGTACTTTTGAACTTGAATAATGAACGGAACTTTGAATTGTGAACTTGAACCCTTATTCTGAACTTTTATTCCGAACTCGAAGATCTTTCGAGAGAATAGTGCGAACTTTCTGTGCTACTTAAACCGTCGCGTCGGTACTATTTGAACTTTCGGACTTGTACACCATTGTGTAGTTTTATGAATGTAAGATTACGCGAACTGCTGTTGCGAACTAGAGCGTTAATTGCCTTGAACCAGTGGCAATCTTGTACCGGACAACGATCGAAACAGTATACGTTCCCGATAAATTTCATTGTCACTAATTCTTGCGACCCCTCCAAGATTTTTGCACATTGTACACGCTCGAAAAAGCCCAGTGAATTTTCGAGGACATTGCTGGTCCCAAATATCTTTTGCGAAGCCGGTCCAGCAGCACCTTGCCCGAATTCCCTCGAGGCATAATGAACAGAGAGCTCAGACCACGACCGACCGTAATGAGGCGAATTCTGATCTTGGCCCGTAGTAATTAGAGGAAAATTGCCGCGGCGAGCCCGCGATTCCGGCAGGTCCGCAGCTACACGCAATTCCGTGGAGTTGCCCGCTGCGGAATGAAGTATGTTGGGCAAACTGAATTACCGCGTGAGGCAACAATAACGTCGGATGATCCTCGATCGGAGATATTCACCGTTAGACTACTTACAGATCGATATTATAACTGCTGACGAACCCCGGTCCTGTATTTGTGAAAATTTGAAGACGTCTGGTCGAGGATTAAATGGGCGTTGAGTGCTTTCAATTAATTGCGCGAATTGCGTGTTTTCTGTGGTTTACTTGTCGGACGATTGTTGAAATATTGATAGGCTACGCGGCGTAGCGCAAATACAATTTATATGTATTTGGTTAAAGCCCGTCGATCAAGTCGACGTTTTCAGTTTTCGTAGAAGCAAAACAAAGCATAGAACGACGGAAACGTAACGTCGGTTATATTATTTTAGCGATTACAGTTCCAGAAGATAAAGCCAGGAGCGGGAAAACGAAACAATGAGACCGGGGGGATTGAAATTTTTAATAAATATCGCGCATTGTGTGTACGCCGTGGTTTTAGAACGTCATGGTGGTTTTTTCTCGGCTATTCGATGGCGGATGCTACCGACACGAGAATCCACCGAGCGACGCGGCTCGACATTCGTAAATACCCGTGGTATTACACGCCGGATTTAAATTTACATCGCATGCTCATCATTCGATTGATAAAATAATCACAATTCGCTCCCTCGTACGTGTTCGCCAATAAATGGTTATTTATTCTGATTGTTTGCGGTACCTCTCTCGGCCCGTGTACCTAAATTTCCGCGCGGATATGATAATGAATAAAATGCGGCGCGAATTCGCCGTTGAATACGTTATTGATCCCGAGTCGAATGGAAAAACCAGAAATACAACAATAAAAAACGAACACCGAGAGCCCGGCAGAAGGGGAAATGCATAAATCTTGTTTCGATTTAAAAACGAGCTTATAAATCTGTGGAATCGTCGCGCGGCGCGCCTCAATTTGCCCCGATATTTCGGAAACCAGTCGCGGAAAAAATTTACATTTGCATTGGGACTCGATGGTCCATCCAGCACGAATTGTTTGCTCGGTTGATCAATCGCTTTCGAGCGCCATCGAACGTTATTAAACATAAAAATCGGATACCTCTCAAAGGATCGCGCGACGTTCAATTAAATCATTCTTCCGTTCGACCACCGTTGCGTCACTGTTTAGCGACGATTAATACAAATTATAACTATCTCTCACTTGGTGAAGAGACAAAATCATTCTATAATGGTTCAATCGGTGCCATTCATTCCGCACCGTTGAAATTACACATTTATTTCATTGTATTGTCTGACCAGTCGAATGCTAATACCACTGATTTATGTTCTGTCGCTGGTGCTTAGATTATATGTTATAATAGACTGCGGATTTTATGCATTTATGATAAAAACGAGTAGGTGTAATTTAAAATAGCAAAAACATTAGGAAAATTTAAACATACCATTATATTGGCTCGGCAAGAAAGTAATTTCGGTATTCTAAGGTGAAACAGAGAGCCCAATTCTTTTATTCGAACAATAAATTTTAATGAATAAGATATTCTCCCTTTTTCAATGATCTTTTGCCAAAAAGAATAAATAAGAAAATATTTTATTGATTAAAGTTCGTCGCTTGAATAAAGAAATTCGGTTTCGTTTCACCTTAAAACAGCGAAATTACTTTCTTGCCAACTCAATATCATTTTCAACCTACTAAACATAACAGAGAAGAAAATAAATTTCTATTTCACTCCAGTTTATTGCAATTCAGGTAAGAAATTTATAGTTTGCATAAATATCCGCAGTCTAGTTATATATGATTATGTGTTTCGTAAACTTTGTTTAATACATGCTGAATCAGTAGTAACTAGTTTTTCAATTTACACAAATTTATAACAAACGTTAATGTGCACGCTCGCTACTCGCGAGGAGCCTCGGAGCGATTGGGAAAATTAGTAGAAGACGGCCAGGCTCCCATTTCAGGAATTCCCACGCGTCCGGTAAATTATTCGCTTAAGGTACTCATCTGGCGGCCGCAACACCTCAATTCTCCGCATCCATCCCCCTTTAATCACCGGCTGTTATTTACCGACGGAGAAAATTGATTCTCGTCGGTGCAGCCGGAGGTCCGTTTCTTTCTGGCGTTTCGGGGCCGTGGCGCAGTCACCGGCTAATGACCGACTGAAATATCACCCTGGGAAATCAACGGACGCGCCGATACGCTCGCCGACACGACCGCGTTTTATTTCGACAATTAGCGTCGGATCCTACTGGCCCGATGAGCAGTCTGAAAAAGCCTCGTTGTAATTTCCGCTTAACGACGTGTTCCCGTCTGTTTCTTCGCCGCTGCGAATTTTACCCAGGAAATTCACGTGACCCGAAACCTTGATCAGGCTGCCGTTGAACCGGGAACCGAAATCAATGTTTCTTCTGCTTTGAAAAATACGCACAAAGCACCGCAACCGCGCCGATACTAGGAAAAATGAAATACCAATTGTTTCGAAAAGTTTCATCGAAATTTTCACCAGACTGGTGACATATTATTCTTCGTTCCTTAAAATTTTTATATTATTCGAACCAATACCCTGATGTCATTAAATGTTTCTAATATAACGAATAATATAATATATAAATTCGCAGTCTCCTACCGCTCTACAAATATCGTTCTCTTTGCTGTGCAGACTTTATCCTAGTTTTCTTTGTATCCTTTTAACGCAGTGTCCGTAAACTTTCTTGGTCCCCGGTAATACAAATTTTTATCCACCGTGTGTAATCCGCGAAATAAGCTTTCCTTTCTTTCCGGCGTTTATAAAATGTTCCACGAAGAACTTCTCCGCCGCGGTTTTCTTGAAAAACTGCTCGTTGAAAGTCACTTCGCGAGGCGACTGTAACAAAATGAAAATATACAAATCTGCCGCAAGAGGATCAAGCCCTGGCTATTTAAACTTGTTATTCAGCGAACATTCTGCCATAATGTGAACTTTTAAAGCGACACAGTTTCATTCGACGTATTGTTCAGCGTCGCTTCTTCGTTCGCATGTATATTTTAAGATAATGCAGTTTACTTGTCACGAACATCTTTCTTTGCCTGCACGTTTCAATAACACTGCAACTCATACCTTTATGTTTTATCCACATCGAGTCACAATTACAAACAATCCGAATACGTAAGTTATTATTGGACTGCGGGTCTTTATGCAAAATAAAAAGTTTCTTCATAGGTGGAAACAGGAGCCATGTAGAAATATTTTCGACTCTTTAAAAATTATATAAAGTTGAAAATTTTTTTAATCTCTTTGCTATTTTAAATTTCACCCACTCATTTTTTCCAGCAATGCATAAAATCCTCAATCTAGTTATTATATTATTTTGCAATCGGTTGCAAGGTTTTAAAAATGTTGTTTTTACATAATGTAGCAAATTACTGTCATGGTCAAGCTACATCCACATTTATCCAGGGGTGAATCCACGTTTGAACAACTTTGCACTGTAATTCATATTTTCATGTTTCACCCACATTTATCTTGAGTAACAATTTGTCACGCAATTTGAACAATTTCGCACTGTAATTCATATTCATGTTTCACCCACATTTATCTTCAGTAACAATTTGTCACACAATTTGAACAATTTCGCACTGTAATTCATATTTTCATCTTTAACCCACATTTTTCTTGAGTAACAATTTGTCACACAATTTCAACAACTTTGCACTGTAATTCATATTTTCATGTTTCACCCACATTTATCTAGAGTAACAATTTGTCACACAATTTGAACAATTTCGCACTGTAATTCATATTTTCATCTTTAACCCACATTTATCTTGAGTAACAATTTGTCACACAATTTGAACAATTTCGCACTGTAATTCATATTTTCATGTTTAACCCACATTTATCTTGAGTAACAATTTGTCACACAATTTGAACAATTTCGCACTGTAATTCATATTTTCATGTTTAACCTACATTTATCTAGAGTAACAATTTCTCACACAAATTGAACAATTTGGCACTGTAATTCATATTATCATGTTTAACCCACATTTATCTAGAGTAACAATTTGTCACACAATT
>CM052202.1:5252403-5300884 GCA_028455805.1 Lasioglossum figueresi | reverse complement strand
CGTTTATTGAAAATTTTCACAGAATTTATTATTATTATTATTTATTGGTTAAAACCTTACAAGGTTTATAAAACTTAATGTCTAACTTACAATTAGTGTACATTGGTTTTGTTAGGTTTCAACTATCTCATTGGATTGAAATTTTAATTCAGCATATCCGTATGAAATCAAACAATTTTCAGGCCTCTAATAATCGTGTATTGTCTGTTGCAATTATTATGACGATTTCTTCACTAATGGAAATAAAACAAAAAGAAATTTCTGTGCAAACCCCGTGCTGCTGTGTCCGACCGATCAGCAGTAAAACATATAAATTTCGGTGGGAAATATAATTGGTTCTATATGAACGGTATGTTGCGCCAGATACAATGGCGAAATCCTATCAAAGGATTGTTAATTGGCTTCCCTGTAATACCAGCAGAATATTCAGGATTTGATGGGTCTATGACGTTATTAACATAAAGAGACGTATATTGTGTACTCTATTCCCGGTATTGGTGTTTAATTAGAGACGAAAGTCACATATGCAGGGAAGTGCATCGCAAATGCAACGTGTAAACAGTTCGTTATTCCCGGCAAGCATCTCGACGAGACAAGCCGCTGCGAGTGGACAGAAATTTAAGGCAAACACACAGCGCATTCTGCTTTTCAACGTTCGTAATAATGTGCACGTCATGGCTGTTGGTAGCATGGTCCTCTGACCGGCTGTGCAAATTGCACAGTTTAAACCCCGTCGCCTGAAGAGGAGCAAGTTCTAAACTTCTGTGCGACGTTGTCCTCGAATTCTCAAGTAATCACGATTGAAAAACGTGACCTTGTGAAGGAGCTCGGCTAATTTGCATTTAATTTGTATCCTCGAAATGGCTATCTGTTCTACCGTTTTCCCGGCGAACGAAATTACCTGAAAGAGAATATTTAGGTGACTGAAACATTCAAGCTGTAGAATCGTGTCTCAGTTTCACTTCTTAATTTATTAACTATTCTCTCAGTTGTTCGATTAATTTACATAATTTTTTTTCCAGGAAAATTTCCGCGAGGTCTGACTATGCACCGATGACTCTACTGGGAAAAGTAGCACTGTTATATGTGGGTACTGTCTGACCATTGGAGGCTCTTTCTACTTAACCCTCATCCGTCCCTGATTTCACGAACCGAATCTGTTCCTCGGTGTCAAATTGACACAGTAGTAAAAGATCGAGGAAATAACAAGGCAAACAGTTAGAAACAGCAGAACGGTGAAACTTATTTCGAGAAAATATTACAAGACGATAAAGTGGATCGTCTTTATTCGCAGTAGAAGCGACTCCACGGAATTTTCAGAAATACTAGAAAATAAATAGCGGGTCGAGGCCAGCCCGAAGTCCGAGACTGGAAGGACCGGAAGCGTTCCGAGGGATCGCGGGAGCCCGAAAGAAAATCAATCCAAAATCCGTTCCTCGGTGTCAAATTGACACAGTAGTAAAAGATCGATGAAATAACAATGTAAACAGTTACTTTACCAAATTTACCTAATAAATTTACCTAATAAATTTATCTAGAAACAGCAGAACGGTGGAACTTATTTCAAGAAAATATTACAAGACGATAAAGTGGATCGTCTTTATTCGCAGTAGAAGCGACTCCACGGAATTTCCAAAAATGCTAGAAAATAAATAGCGGGTCTAGGACAGCCCGAAGTCCGAGACTTCAAGGACCGGAAGCGTTCCGAGGGATCGCGGGAGCCCGAAAGAAAATCAATCCAAAATCCGTTCCACGGTGTCAAATTGACACAATAGTAAAATATCGATGAATTAACAATGTAAACAGTTACTTTACCAAGTTTACCTAGAAACAGCAGAACGGTGGTACTTATTTCAAGAAAATTTTACAAGACGATAAAGTGGATCGTCTTTATTCGCAGTAGAAGCGAATCTACGGAATTTCCAAAAATGCTAGAAAATCAATAGCGGGTCGAGGCTGGCCCGAAGTCCGAGACTGCAAGAACCGGAAGCGTTCCGAGGGATCGCGGGAGCCCGAAAGAAAATCAATCCAAAATCCGTTCCTCGGTGTCAAATTGACACAATAGTAAAAGATCGATGAATTAACAATGTAAACAGTTACTTTACCAAATTTACCTAATAAATTTACCTAGAAACAGCAGAACGGTGGAACTTATTTCAAGAAAATATTACAAGACGATAAAGTGGATCGTCTTTATTCGCAGTAGAAGCGACTCCACGGAATTTCAAAAAATGCTAGAAAATAAATAGCGGGTCGAGGCTAGCCCGAAGTCCGAGACTGCAAGGACCGGAAGCGTTCCGAGGGATCGCGGGAGCCCGAAAGAAAATCAATCCAAAATAGAAGAGTAATCCGGGCCATTCAGTAAGTGAATCCAATCGTTTCTCGTTTCTGCGCGGCTCGTGTTCGATCATTCCGAATCGAAATCTGCTTCTCGACTGATAGAGCCGGTCGATTTAGGTTCGCCTCGCCGATAGTCCTGCAGTTTACACCTTTCCACGGTTACTCGGTATCTTCCGCAATCCAGTGCCCCCTTATTCGATGCACATTTCGACTTCGGGAAAGGAGACACACAGTGCGCCGATTTCTGGGTACAGGACGGGAGCCTCGAGCATGCTTATCGTTGGGAAGATCCGGACGCAAAGTGGCAGAAAATTCGTCGAGGATGGTCCAGCAACTTGGTCCGGCTACGTCGACCTTTATTTCCGTCAGGTGGAACGGACCGGGACGGTTTATTCAACGATACATCGTGCTTCGCCTAACAGAGGTTTGCATGCTTCGAATTGCATCGCTGGAAGAACATCTTAGGGTTCTTTAAAATAATTAACTTCTTTCTTCGTGCTGTATATTCGACGAAGAAAGGGTCACGAATTAAAGTAAGGAAAACCGTGCAGAATTATTGGGCCGGGTACAGAACAGTAGATGGGAATTCTGCAAATTAGGCAGGACCAGGTGGAGTGGAATTGCATATCACCGGGTGCGCCGTTGGTGCATCGGTTTCGCCCGGTCTCGATTCAAGGAATGTAGATTCGACCTTCGATCAGACTGACGTGGATTAAGTAGAGCAACTCTGTGTATGATACGGCACGCGGCAAGTGGAATAAGCCAGTGAATGATCGGACGTGGATTAAGTGCAGGTGTGTATATCGGGAATAGATGTAGAATCGTATGGTAGCTGAGATTCCTAGTAGAATGGTAAATTCATGATCGGACGTATGAATAAGATCAGCGTGTGGGTAGTCGAGATATATGTATAGTATGTAACAATTTTCCTGGTAGCTGTGTTGTAATATAATTTCGAACGATTTTGTTGTATTTAGAAGTTTAGTTGCTCGTTTAATTACTATATTGCTGTTCGGTACGAACGCTTACATTACAGTAATATGTAAAATAAGTTAATTTCCAGTCAGACTAAATAGTGGAATAAATAGGCCACACGCATCTGCCAGTTCCCATTAAAGCAGAGCTTTCCAGCCACGATTTATTGATCGTGCAGATATATCGTCGCAGATATATTGTTCTATCCTTTGCTCATAGGGAATACGGGGTCTCAATATTTGAAGACACTGCTCTGTTTGCTTAGGTCCGCGGTTTGGTCAAGATATTGATATTACAGCGATACAGCGTGGACATACGACAGGACTAACGATGTATATGGATATTTGTAGAAGCTAAGCGTTAGACACTGTGTAACTTCAGCTATCATTGTATCATGCAATTTTCAGATACATCTACCGTCTACCACTGTTCAACTTACTTTCGTAGAGACGTCGCGACCCGGACATTTGCAACATTAATCCCACCGTTCCCGACAATTCCAGAACATTATTCTATGCCACTTTGCTACGCCGTTGTCTTATGCCATTATTCCACGTGCAGGGACATCGTTACAAATATTGCGATCGTTTCCATAATTTTTATAATATGTGCTGTTTAGAATCGATATTAATGTTTGTTAATTCAAGTTCTATTAATTGCCATTACTAGTTGGGATTTTTAAATTATAAGTATGCTACGAAGGTAGAACAACAGCAGAACGTCCCCTATTTCTTTCAATCCATCGATCTATATGGACTGTTATAACTATACTATATGAAATGTTATAACTATACTATATGAAATGTGTTAATATGTTTACCATATTAATGGAAACAAAAAATTTAGAGATGGTAGCAAAGGAAAATTTGAAAAATGTTAGTTTATTTTTATGTTTGGTTCAAAATTGCATTTGAATTTACCGCTTGATTGTGGCTCGACTAATAGATCGATAAATCATTGGCCATATTGGTTTCCATTTTCTTCACGGTTTGTTACTACCATGTCTGCTGTCGTAGCAGCAACATGGGTTGTCACCCACAGGTTGTTAATTTGTAAAGTTTAAAAATTTTTTTCGTGACACTAAGCAAGTGAGTAACAATTTTGTTTTGGTTTATTGTTTCATGGTATAATTGGTTCCGGGGTTTTGTTCGTTTCATGATTTATTAATTCTTTTTATTTTGTGGTTACAGACGCAATGTTACTTGATTCTCTTGAAAATGATCTAAATGCAGATCGAAACGTTGAGAAATAATATTGTGCTAATTTGCAAATAGTGTTTAGTAACATGTGATCGAACCTATGCGCCGATATCATTTAAAAAAATTTTTTTTTGCTTAAGCAACTTACGATCGATATTATTGAACATTTAACTATATGAAATGTTATAACTATACTATATGAACTGTTATAACTATACTATATGAACTGTTATAACTATACTATATGAACTGTTATAACTAGACTGTGAATTTCAAGAAAGCGTAAATGAATAAATAAAAACAGTTCTCGCTGTAAACAGTGAATGATATCGGTACGAGACCTGAGCAACTCATTCGGGATGATTTAAGTTGTAGGAACGATCGACGAGGGCAAGGAAAATGGGCGCGGAGCGAATGAAAATTTCCTGACAAGTAAGGAAAGAGTAAGGAAAGAGTGCAATGACTGACAAGAGTGCAATATTCGGAGAATCGTCCGGACGTTCCGTTTTCCATTAGCGGACGAGTAAGGGCTGGTGTGTTCTTAGATCGGGCTATTCAGCAGCGAGCCTGCATTTATTTTCATATCCTGCATCGGCGCGGCGGTAAACGTTCCCCGGCCCATTCACCGGCCGGCTGCAATTACTCTGAGAGCTGCATCGTCTTGCACCGCGGAAAATTGTTGCGCGATCGGCGGGATACGATGCCTCGGCGAATTAATCACCTATCTGGTCCGAGACACGAGGAACATCGGGCCGGTCGCTAGGCAGAAAACTTTCACCCCCGGTGGTGTAATCAGTCGGAGCTTTTGAATTTCGCGTCCGCTAACGAGTGTTCGGCAGGCTTGTCGGCGCGCACGTCGCCTCCAGGCGGCGAAATTAACGCCGGAATAATTTAACGCGCCCGCGGACGGCCTGCAGCGCCACCGTTTCCCGCGGAAATTAGATTTTCCACGGGGAAAGTAATTGCTCCCGTAGAACTGACCGCTGTCAGTCCGTTTGTCCGTGCCAGCCACGCGTCGGATATTGAATTCTTTTTCGACCAGGGCCCGTAGAACCGACGCTCGCGCCGAATTGCTGGGACGATCGGTAAGGAAATTGCTGGAAACCGGCAATTCCGAATTTTTTCCTTCGAAACTGTAGGTCCGAATCGAAACATTTATTTTGGGAATTTATTGCGCCAACATGAAAGTGTACAGCAGTATTTTCTTCGTCCCAAAAATGTTTATTAGGACTGTATCGTATTCCGTAGTCCTAAAATAGCAGCATTTTTGGAGATGTTTCTTTAGTAACAGAGAGAGAAGGCCAGAATTGTTTCCCTGAAACTTTATCACGCAAAGATTGCAGGGTACAACAGTATTTTTTCCGATCCCAAAATGTATCGGAAAACCCTATCGCCCGAGCCAACAGAAGAACGCTATTTCGTTTTTTAGCATTCACGACAGCCTAAAATAATAGCTATGCTTCGAGTTTTTTCTTTAGGAATTGATGGCCTGCTTCGAAATCGTGTTTTCCAGGGGTTTATTTCGCGAAGCTTGGAGAGTACAACAGGATTTTTTCGTTCCCAAAATGTTTCGGGAAAATGATATTGCCGAATGCACAACCGAAGGACTATATTTTGTTATTTCTAATCTAAAAACTGAAAAATTCGAGGGAAAAATTTTTCACCGAGACTTCGCTGTACGGGCCTTTGAGGGTGTGAAAATATCAATTTCATTTATAAAATGTTAAACGAAAAGACAAGCATTTCAACCAGTTTAGCTTCCCGAAAAGATAGCCACGTTTCGAATTTGTTTCCATGAAAATGAAGGACCGAGTTATCGAAATTTATGTTTAGTTTCGGGTCGAAAAAAATCACAAAGATGGGGAACGATGAAGCATGGCGAACGTTCGAGATCAGATCGAACAGGTCGCTTTGAATAGCCGGAACACCGGAAATTGATAAAATGCCATGATTCTAGACACCGGAGAGGGATGACTGACTAGAAAATTCAATGTGGTAGCCGCTGCGCGACGTGGCTGCTTTCAGTTTCGTTCTCCCGGAGCTTCTGTCTCTGTCAACGGACCAGTGAAAAATTGGACTGCGCATCATTTGTGACGCGTCAATTTTTCTCAACTATAATGTTGTCGGTTCTTTTTGCGCGCGAGAGATCCCAGCGGATAAACGGAAGTTCAATTTCTCTGGGTGCGACGTACCGAGGTTCAGTCGGCTCGTCGACCGCATAAATTTTCGTTAACAGACACAAAAGTCGCGAGGAAGCGTGAAGTTTCGCAACTTCGTTGGCCGATGAATTCTTGGCTAACGAGAGAAGACCAATAAGAGATGCATGGAGATAAGAATGCCGGAAGAGTATAAATATTCTTTCGCAGGATAGCAGCAGCAGCAGCAGCAACAAGAAAGTTACTTCTCGAGTGCGGAAGCTAGTTGGCGGGGCTGTGCATAATGGCGTGCGAGCGCGAACGAGCTCGTTGAACTCGTTTCTCCTCGCGCGAGAGGGATCCTTTTTTCTAAGTGGAAAGTTTGATCCGGTTAATTTCGCCGAGTAACTACTTCCCCAGGATTTCTCTTCTCCGTGTTCAATTTCTAAGATCCTCGACGAGCACATGGAGAACATATATCCGGTGCACGATATCCACGGGACTGGAAAATTGCGGAACCAGCTCCAGCAGCCGCGTCACAAATTTCTCCTTTTCCCCGATTTTAACGGTGCTACTTTTAATAACGTTTTTCTCGTCGGCGGCGAATAGCCTCGCGAGAAACCGCAAAGCACAGGCTATAAATCGAGCGAGCGCCGTCGCGAATAACCCCTTCTTTCGTCGAATTCAAATCCGGAAGTAAAACCCCTTTCCTAGCCGCGATACCATCAGCTTCATTCCAATGTCTCCCCAGATCCTTGCGAGAACGTGGGGAGCCGTCCTGGGGCGAATAAACTACGCCGTTAACACGCCGAACTTCTTTATCCGACTAACCCTGTTTTCGAGCATCCCGACAAGAAACAAGAGAAAAACTCGACTCCCAGAAGAGTCACGGCCAGCTTTTCCGAAACACATATCTTGCAGCGGCCCTGTGTCGCTGGCGGAACAGAGATCGTGCCGGAAAATGCGACCGGGACACGCCACCAAGTCTGCGGAAGCTGAACTAGTGATATAACCGTGCATAAGTCGGACGTAAGATTCTGGCGAGGCAGACTGTGACGTGCTGTCTTCTACAATTTTCATTCGCGTTAAGGGACATCGTGTAATACCATTTATTTTCTTGGAGGAGACCTAGACAATTCTTCGATCCCAAAATTCCAGTAAATCATGGTCTACCCGAGCCAAGCAGGCTCTCAAGAGCAAATCTTATCTTGCCCATCATCGTCATCGGCTAAGCTGGACACCTTGGACAAGGTTATCCGAAAGGAAGGAAAAAAGCTGCTGGAACGGATTTTCGCGGAAAGAGACGCGACGAGCTTCACCGGGAGCACATAATCCGCGGTGGCTCGGGTTTCACGGGGTTCCGCGTGGAATCCCGGCCGAGCGCGCGACCGTGCTGAACCCATAAGTCAGCAGGACTTTCGACTTTCCTTGGCATTAAGCGCGGGGTCCAGGGTCTCGCCTCTCTTCGCTTCTCGCTTCGGTTCTCGCTTTGGTTCTCGCCTCGCTCTGCCTCGCAGGAATCGGGTCATCGATCCCTGGGCGTAAATACGCGAGAAGTTTGCCGGGGATGTCTGCGAATACTCCGCCCGGTTGGTTAACCCGCGAAGATGAAGTTAGCGGGCTTTACATAGTTCCAGCTTTGTTTCGCCGGTTGGCATGGCGCCAGAGGGCCGCGTGCCTACGCTGCCCGTCCTCCCCTGCATTTCCCCCACCCTCTCTGCACACGATGCACACGCTGCTGCACGCCCTTTGCATCCCACCTGCGTCGACGTTTACGTATGCCTGGCTCCCGGCTACTCCTCGGACCGACGATGCTATGCCGCAGGAAAAACTGCTCCAACCCGGCGCGGAATTTATCCGGGCGTCGGCGTAACGTTCTGTGCGTGCACGTGCACCTTCCGATGGAATCCGGTCGGCGTTCTGCTTTCCTGATGCATCTGGCCTTTCAGCCACCGCATACCAATGCACACATCCCCGGCCGACCCCCTGCGGTATTTACTCGCTTCTCTGTTTATTTGTACAGCGCTGTTTTTACACACCGTCGCGAAATCCTCCTTACAAATGGACTCCCAAATTTTCGGCGATTCCACTCGCCGGTCCACAGTGGATTCGGCCAGCACAGATCGGACGCAATATTAGAGGTATGTTAACCCTCGTGTAGTCAACCGAAATGTATAGATTTGTTGGAAATCCTGATATTTTCAAAACATTGCCTCGACATTCTAAAAAGTCCTTTCATGTAATAAAACAAAGGTAGTAAAGGGGCTGGCAGCCACATGTGTCTTCTAAGGGTCTTGCCGGGGAAAACCCATGACGCAACTCGCTCCTAGGAATCACAAAAGGGGCCTGAAGTATACAGGTTGGTCCGCTTAAGCAAGAACACCTAAATATCTCTTCAGGTTATTGTGATGCAAAAAATATTTGTTACGTAATGTGCATGGTGTCAATGGACCAAATATTTGGCACGAATTTTGTTTTTACGAGGATCATTTTTTTCGGAGTTGTCAAGGTCATCGGTGTTTTTTGGTACGTAACTACATTTTTCTTTATTGCATCGTGTAACTGATGGAAAAATACATTCAGATATGTATAATAACATGACCTTGAAATGACCTTGATCCTCGACAATTAAAGTTTTACCTAGAACCGATGTCGAATATCTTCGCCCACTATTTAATATGCCACATCAGACATTTACACTCCAATGCCTTTGTTTATCCACTAATCTTGGCCAATCAAATAATTGGTCATTATTTCATAAACAGTACTATAACCCTTTTAGTGCCGGGCGAAAAAGAGGTGCTTATGCGAAGATAACCGGCCGAATTTTACGATTTTACTAGGATTTGGAAAAAGGCTAGTAACAACCAAATGAAAAGCAATATTTACATAATTCCAAAAGCAGTGTATACTAATTTTTCTATATTCATTGAAAATTACATAAATAACAAAGGTATAAATGATATAAAAAAAGAAAATTTAAGTGCGGGCCGATATATAAGGACCCCATTTCCTATTTTCTCTCTCTTAATAACGTTTCTTTCTGCCGCCCTGCAAATAAATCTGTTTAAACTGAATATACTGAGTTTAAGTCTATCCAAACTCCCATCATAATCCAATAAGATTTTTTAAAACATTCTCATTATAAGACTATAAATTAATATATTAGCGAGTGAAGAATTTTTTGGAGGAACATTAACAAATTGTTGAAAGAAATACAGTAAAACGGGTACCCGGTTGACTACGCAAGGGTTAAAATGTATGGAAGTTTAATTTTCGATAAAAAATATGTTGTATCGGGAATATTCGGGCACCCGGTATATACTTTTAAGATACAGACGCTAGGATTTACGATCATCCCCAGTGTTACGGATAGAAATGCTAGAATTTCTGTTATTTTTTTGCGTTTAGACACATGTATGCGAAATGAACACGAAGTATGATATGTGAAATTGTAAGAGACTAGTGGAAGATGGCTATTGTTAGTCGATTGTTATGAAATTGTGCATATTTCAAAGTTTAAGCATCCGAATCTCGTTGACACTGGCGAGTTTATTAGCGAGCACGGAAAAACCGAAAGGTATATCCGGAGCCGCCAGGCAACAACGGGTCGCGAGATTCGGAAAAAGAGAAAAAAGTGTGATTGTAAATTTAATAGAAATTAACCGTCTAGAGAAAGTCATTGCGCATGTTGGTGGCATGCAAGGACGAGCTCAGGAATTTATATACCTGGGACGGCGGTTAAAGTAAATAATACTAAGCAACTGCTCTAGCCTTTTTTCCACGAATCTCAGGTAGTTGATAAGAGTAGAAAAACTGTATAAATAGCGGCGAAGCGAATATTTCTGGGTCTTTTTCTTCTATTTATAGTTATAATAAGGTGTACTTCGCGAACCGACAAGTTGTTGACGGGTGAAAATAAAGTTTGTGTCTGTAACACCCAGGAAGCGTAATTTTTAGGAACCGAACGTGAGGTCTGCGCGGGGCCTGCGTGGGCCGTAAAGAGGAAGCGTTTGGGCCGTCGGGAAAGTCCGAAGGTCCCTGGCAAAGCTGAAGGGGACGGAAGGGCTCATCGGAAAATACCGATGGGCGAGAGAGCAGAGTTGTTTTCCGCGTCGAGCCGAGCGGTACGAGTTGTAGCGAGTTGGAGGAGTGAGTCGTTGGGAGTCGTTGTCTGAAAGTCGTAGAGTAAGTTGTAAGAAGTTAAGGGTTGAATTCGTGTTGTTGTCGTTGTGTGGTATAGTAATCACTAGTTTAGGTTAACAGTTAGTTTTTAATCGCGCAACTAATATACACTCGATGTCTATTCCTTTGCTGCTTAAAATAAATAATAAATTATACGTTTTACCACAAATATGTAACTGTAAATCTACATGCTTGAAAAAATTGCATTCAAACTGCACGGTAATTCTAGTCGATTGTCTGCGAGGGTAGAGTGCGGTGTTCTGCAACAAGCGAGGACTATACGATAAAAGTTTGCTACAGCGGATAAGCATCGGAATAAAAATCCGAAACGCGGCAAATGGCACCGTCGAAATAATTGGCAACGCGTTCAGTCCCATTATGCGACAATGTATTTTAACATGGCCCCGCCTCCGCATCTGTAATCGTGACCGTAGAATAGGTACAGTTTTATTCTGGCAGCGGCGAGACTGGAATTAATGGTATTAACTCGAGGCAGATGATAACCGGGGAACGCACAGTGGCTATGTCAATTACACGTTGCCAGTGGAACGACTCGAGCACACCTGCGCCGTTTATATCCACGTTTCTCAAACACCTTCTATTATGCGGTGTTCCAGAGAGGCTGAAAGACACTTGACTCTTTGCAACTGCGTTTCCGCGAATTAATTCGCGCACGCTTAAGGGAACACTGCGATACTTTCGGCCAAGTTTTAGTACAATAAATTCTAGAACCCTTGGTAGACTTTCTTGAAAGTTCTACTTACGTTCTAATTGAATTTAGCGCTTCACGATATTCTGTTGGAGAATAATATTTCTGAGTTTCGAGAAGTCTGAAGTTAACAGTTGAAGAGTTCTTACCTCAATTGTTGAATTTATTTCTCAATTTGTTACACCAGCAGATTATCTATTTCGAACGAACTCATTAAAATTTATTAAACAATTTTCCGATTGACTTCTGATCGATAAGATATCGAACCATTTGCTTTTAAGTGTTGAATAGATTTATTCATTCAGACGGAGGTTGCGATAATAAATGAGATTTCGTTATTTTTATAGGGTGCTACAAATCGATCACTGGTGTTTACAAGTTCGATTCCACTCGGTCGCGATTTTCGTTTCTCATCGAATAAACGGCGCCGAATAAAAAGGAGACGCAGGTCGCGCGAAATATATTCGCCGTTTTAATTGCCTTCGATTGTACTCGCTGCCACTGCGTCGATTAAATTTCAATTTATCAGGCCGGCGAGAGAGCTTTAAACCAGTCAACGACACTTCTCCTATGCCGCCAGTAAAAACGTATTTAAACTTTGAAATTAATTTAAACGCTTCGTCGGGCCCGCCATTAGCGAGCGTGTTAAGTCGACAAGCGTCGATGAACGATAGATAAGATGTTTTCATCGCTGCCAATCTTAATATACCTAACATTATACAGATAAATAAACTACAAGCTCAGTAATTTAACAATTCTTGAAAGAATAACGAAGCAATTGTTTTTTGAAGATTGATTTCGTGTACTACTTTTAACATTAATTAATCAGCAGGTCCCGTTGCGAATAAAGAAGTATAATGCACAGCAAATTGCCAGATAGCGTGACTGTGAGACGGTTTAATTTCGCAGTGGAAAGTCTGGTCACAGGCACGGCAGTTCCACTTAATTGATGACCGACGCGACATCAATCGTCGATGCACATTACTCCGGGCCGAGCTCCGCAAAGTCTACAGCCAAACAATGCTGTTCAGCTCACACGATGTCTCACTATTCACGGTCCTATTCCTCTTCCTGTCTGACCTGTGACACTGTAGCACTACTGGCACGCGGTATGATCACGTACGATTCTATTGTACATCTCTACTCCATGATTTCATTCACGTATTCATGCCCCAGATGACTAAACTCGAGAGGCTATTGTGCTGGTCGTACGAGAGCCGACAGTTCGTCGCGCAAAGTCATCAATTCAACGAACGTCTTTTAATTGATACTTTCCTACGTGCACCAACATTCCCGGCGTTGTTTGTTTTCCGGCAGGCCGACGGTCTATATTTCCTCGACGGACGCAGTGCCCATTAAACGCCAATATTTGCAAGCTCGTCGGCTCAATGTTCCCATAATCGAGGGTCCCGTTAATCGATAGGAAAGGAGACCGTATCAGACCACCGCGGAATTTTTAATTAGACTGCCGGAAACTACCGGGCGAAATCAATGCCACTTTGGTAACATTTAGACCATAGTTGACTGTTTTGTTTTATCGGGGTTGGACAATTGTCTAAAATCAGAAGAAAACATTGGTACTTTCAGTCGTCACTTAAAAGTGGCTAATTATTCATCTCCCACCAGAAAATTCGCCCTTCGACAAAAATTGATTCTAGTCTCGTGTCTGATCATAGTTAATTGACTTATTTTATCGGGGTTGGATCAGTTTCTAAAATCAGAGGTAAACATTGGTACTTTCAGTGGTCACTTAAATGTGGCTATTTATTCATCTACTACCAGAAAATTCACTCGTTGAGAAAAATTGATTCTAGTCTCGTGTCTGATCATAGTTGACTGTCTTGTTTTATCGGGGTTGGACAATTGTCTAAAATCAGAAGAAAACAGTCATACTTTCAGAGGCCACTCACCTATGTTAATTATTCATCTGCTACCAGAAAATTCGCCCCTTGACAAAAATTTGATTTTAGTCTCGTGTCTGATCATAGTTGACTGACTTATTTCATCGTGGTTGGATAACTTTCTAAAATCAGAGGAAAACATTGGTACTTTCAGAAGCCACTTAAATGTGGCTAATTATTCATCTACTACCAGAAAATTCGCCCCTTGACAAAAATTGATTCTAGTCTCTTGTCTGATAAACACATTCCACTACTACTTATTTTGAGTCAGATTGAGTCAAATTTCCAAATGTATTATAAACATAATGGATTTTAGCGTCAACTATATTAAACCCGTCGCCGCATAGCTTGGGAATAGGGGAACGTGTTGGCAGTCAAGGAAACTAATTTCCATTCGAGAAGTAGAAATACGCGGCGTGTTCTCCCGAGAACTGTGAACACGGTGGTGCATGCTTCCGAGCGATCCGGTTATTATAAAACCGTGTTTTTCGCTAACTGGACTTCCGATTCGATCTGCATACTTCCGTCGAAGCGAATCGACTACCCCGATTCCATTACACAGCTGACAGCTCTCGAATCGAACGCCATTAAGTGGAATTCTAAGAAACGTAGTCGATGGAGCAATAAGTTTCCCCAATTGTTGATCTTACTACTTGCTCCTCGACGATACACCGATTTAATCCTTGAACGATTCATATATAGTTATGATAATTCTTTAACGAGTACTCTAACCATTTATTAATTAAGATTCATTTTTATAAATTGTATAAAGGATAATGTTAAGTACATTCATTTAATTTTGCATTCATTGTTGCATTTTTAAGTTCATTTTCAAGATACATTCGATTGTTAAGAGTACTCATTCATGAATAATGACAATTACTGGAACCGATTATCTAATCGTTTCCCAGTGTACCCAGGATAAAGTGTTTTTATTGTTTCCGACAAATAATGACAATTCCGACACTGATGAAACTTCGTTGATAGGATGGAGGCAGATGTAATTCGTTAACGTCGCGAAGAAAGGAGCCATCTTGAAATTTAACTTTCAAAGCATCTCGTTCGGCATTCCAAGTCGAACGGCAACATTTAACAAACATCCAAGTCCCTTTCAGCCGAGAGCGAAATGATCAACGGGTCTGTTACGAACAAGGAGCAGACAGAGGGAGAAGGGAATGTCTTCATTTCCTTTCGCGCGGACTGGCTTTCGACGTTCACTGGCTTAAGAAACTTCATTTGACTATGGTGTCCGCTTTGTTGAATCGATCACACGACTGGGGCAACGATTTTTTGCAATTAATTTCCAACTCGTACACCTTCTCACAAATTCAGCGCGTTGTAACTACTCGACACATTGACCTGGATATTTCCGACTTGGAAACAAATGAAATATCTTGAACAATTTTCTAATGAACGTAGATGCACTTTTATTTTGAAAATTCAAGCTAAATACTCAAATGAAATTTCTTGAACAAATTTTTAAATGTATTATACATAGGTGAAGACTTTTATTTTGAAAATTGAAACTTAACTCAAATGAAATTTCTTGAACAAATTTTTAAGTGTATTATACATAGGTGGAGACTTTCATTTTGAAAATTGAAACTTAACTCAATTGAAGTTTCTTGAACAAATTTTTAAGTCTATTATACATAGGTGGAGACTTTTATTTTCAAAATTGAAACTTAATACTCAAATGAAATTTCTTGAACAAATTTTTAAGTGTATTATACATAGGTGAAGAACTTTTATTTTGAAAATTCAAACTTAATATTCAAATGAAATTTCTTGAACAATTTTTTATATGTAATATATGTAGATGGAGACTTTCAGTTTGAAAATTTAAACTTAATAATAAAACGAAAATTCTTGAACAAATTTTTATGTGTATTATATGTAGGTGGTGAATTTTATTTCGAAAATTGAAACTTAACTCAATTGAAGTTTCTTGAACAAATTTTTAAGTCTATTATACATAGGTGAAGACTTTTATTTTGGAAATTGAAACTTAACTCAAATCAAATTTCTTGAACAAATTTTTAAATGTATTATACATAGGTGAAGAACTTTTTTTTTGAAACTACTGAACTGAAATTTTTTGAACAATTTTTTATATGTATTATATGTAGATGGAGAATTTTAGTTTGAAAATTGAAACTTAATACTCAAATGAAATTTCTTGAACAATTTTTAATATGTATTATATGTAGGTGGAGAATTTTACTTTGAAATTTTAAACGTAATACTCAAATGAAATTTGTTGAACAATTTTTTTAAATGTACATAGATGGAAACTTTTATTTTTAAAATTCAAACTTAATACTCAAACGAAATTTCTTGAACAATTTTTTTCAGGTACACAGATGGGGTCTTCTATTTTAAAAATTCAAACTTAATACTCAAGGGATATTTTTGCTAGCTAATTTGCAAAGTTCTGTTCAATATCCCAGCGTTCCAGGGACTTTTCCAGTTCCGAGCAGGCCCCATGGTTCGGTTCTCAGTCCATCCCAAAGCGATGTCTCGAAATTCACCTTGAGTTCCTCGCGCCAAATCGTCGGAAAACTTTCCATCCCGTCGCCGATGGTTCCAAGTTCGTCGACGGCCGTCCCCGTGCTCGAGTGTTTACGTTCGAAATCCACTTAAAACTGCGCCCCTTGCCGGGTGTGTTCGGGCTCTCTCGCTCTCTCACACTCTCTCGGTCTGTCGTAAAATGAGAGTGGGTGGCGAGTTTTTCCGAGGGCGCGACGGGAATCGAAACTTTCACGAAATACTCGTCTTTCGAACTTCGAGCGGTCAAGAGGGAACTCTGTGATTGCGAAACTGGATCTAAATTGATCGCACAGCAATCGTCGCACTCGGCCTGTCCAAACAGAATATTTATCTATCCATTTTCAAGAAGAGTTACATTCCATTAAATCTTGTATTTTACAAAATTGTTAAAATTTTTGTATACTACACCTGCCACAGACAATTTAACTAAACCTACCGAATCCCACAGTTTTAAATAATTTATAACGAAACCATTTTTATACGTTCATCTCCACCGATTCTGCTCTTGTAATATTTTTAAATAAATCGAGTTAGAAGAATTGGGAAGTATATTACACTTTTAATTGCCATTTAAAAATCACATGATTTGTGTTCAATATTACCTTTCATGAACGCAGATCATTTTTGTAATATTTTAAAATGAGTCAAGTTAGAGGAAATGGAAAATATTTTACACTTAAAATTCTCATTAAAAAAATCACATGATTTATGTTCAATATTGCCTGTCACGAACGCTGATTATTTTTGTAATATTTTAAAACGAGTCAAGTTAGAGGAAATTAAAAATATGTTACACTCATAATTGTCATTTAAAAATCACTTTTAATTGCCATTTAAAAATCACATGATTTGTGTTCAATATTACCTTTCATAAACGCTGATCATTTTTGTAATATTTTAAAATGAGTCAAGTTAGAGGAAATGGAAAATATTTTACACTTAAAATTATCAATAAAAAATCACATGTTTATGTTCAATATTGCCTCTCCTGAACGCTGATCATTTTTGTAATATTTTAAAATGAGTCAAGTTAGAGGAAATGGAAAATATTTTACACTTAAAATTATCAATAAAAAATCACATGGTTTATGTTCAATATTGGCTTTCATGAACGCTGATCATTTTTGCAATGTTTTAAACAGAATCAAGTTAGAAGCAATGGAAAAGTACGTTACACTTAAAATTGTCATTAAAAATTCACATGATTTATGTTCGATATTGGCTCTCATGAACGTTGATCATTTTTATAATATTTTAAAATGAGTCAAGTTAGAGGAAATGGAAAATATTTCACACTTAAAATTGTCAATAAAAAATCACATGATTTATGTTCAATACCGGCATTCAAGAACGCTGATGATTTTTGTAAGAATATTTGTCGTGGCTGGTTTGCCTGCAACATATCCAAATACTCAACAAACGTCGTTTCCAAGTAGTAAAGTTTTATCACACACTTCTGCGAACGTTCTTTATTTGGAGTACTTCGCCGGACTCTCGCAACTTCGCGGCAGTTATAGCGTATAAAATCCTCGAAGAAATTACGAAACACCATATTTACAAGAATTTAATACGCTTTCATTTTACTTTTAACGGGCTCGAGAATGTGCATTTTTGCATAAACTTCCGCGGTTTATTCGTCACTACTTTACGAAGTTCCAGCGCCCAAGAGTGAGCGCGGTTGTCTAAAAACTTTGCAGCGAAGAGTTGCGCGAAGTTTAATCAAGTTTTTAATTTTTCTGAACTTCGTGGCAGCTCGATTTATTTTTTCCCTCGGAAAAATATACAATGTAGAGTTCTTCGTACTGTTGTCTGCGTGTGTTCGTTATAAAATGATTAAAAAACTGTTCAAAGACAAAGAAGTTTCCAGGAGAAATATATTTCTTAGGATGATATTGCGAGAAAGGTACTGGAGGATCAAAATGAAAAAGATTTGTCAGCTGTCGCCTAATCAGAATGGACCAGCGAGGTTGGCGGGGTGCTGTGATAGATAATTGATGAGTTGCGGACAGCTGATCGGCTGCTAAAAAATCCAAGGCTTAGAAGTGAGCCCTAAAGCCGAATATCTCCCGCTGCGAGTATCCTCCGTCGTATAATATTGTCTCAGGCTGGCCGTCAGAGGCGAATTGAATTTCAAGGGGGCTCAACAGCCTCGGAGGACCATTCATAACACTCTCAGACTCGATTCCCGAGTGACGAGGGTCAGCGAGAGGCAATAGGGTACGTAATTCGCTAAGACAAAGCTAGCGGACCTAGCATGAACATCTCCAACGATCTCGTCGTCGAAAAAAACAATGGATACCTGACACGACGCCTGTCCAAATCGATTCTCTCTCCAACACGAAAACCGTGGAACATCCATCAAATACTGAGAAACGATCAGAGAGGACCTTCGAGATCAATGTCCAGTATGAATTTGTCGACGTCGATCCTGATCGGATGAGAAAGGGAGAAAGATGAGCACATATAGAGGGTGAGATTGTTGTAGAAGGGTGGGTGTTTGCGAGCAAGGGTCGGAGAAGAACGGATCGAAGGAGAGACTCCTTGTTCGCAAGGATATTATGACTGACAAACAAGGTCGTAGCCGAGAAAGGCTTCTTATCGTCGCGGGGGCGTGAATGAGGATGAGCAAACAGAAGCCTAAGCGGAGGGTAAACTCGAAGAATAGTCGGGGCACATTTGGAGGAGGACACTTGGCTCGGGGCTGAAAAGTTGTGGACCGGCTCTTGCAAATGGAAACGGCGCTGGATCGGACGCTGGGTTTTCGGGATGACCGGGGAAAGAGTGATAAATATTGATTCTTACTCGCCGAAGTGGTCCAGAAATCTGAAGGAAAACCAGACGAAATCAATATTATCCATCTATGATCAGGCAACTAAAAAAGAAGTGACTAAAACAATGACTATGATTTCAATCCTTTCTATTGTCAGCATAGAAATACATTTACTCGTCAGGTTGGATGGAATCAGTGAAGCAAGCGGTTGAACCGTAGTTTAGAAATGTCAGAATGCATTAAACAATATTTAATGGAATCGACTCGAATTTTTTATTAAAAAAATACGGTTACAGCGAATCAGACCTTCTGTAATCGAATAAAAAAATGAATGACAATCTCGTACGTAAAAAATATATTAAACTGAAACAGAAGTGACCATTGTCAAGCAAATTGAGTAGGATAGTCTGTGTTCAAATAATGAGAACAGTATGAAACAAGTGGAATAAGATGGCCCGTGACCAGACAAGTAGAGCATTTCTATCTATTATCAGACAACTAAAATAATAGTAGGCCTTGTCAAACATGTTGATTAGGACAGGCCAAGTTTAAATGATTAGAATCATACATCCGGGCAAGTGGAATAAGATGGCATGTGACCGGACAAGTAGAGCATTTCTATCTATTATCAGACAACTACAATAAAAGTAGGCCTTGTCAAACAAGTTGGTTAGGACAGCTCAAGTTTAAATGATTAGAATCATACATCCGGGCAAGTGGAATAAGATGGCCTGTGGCCGGACAAGTAGAACATTTCTATCTATTATCGGACAACTAAAATAAAAGTAGGCCTTGTCAAACAAGTTGCTTAGGACAGCTCAAGTTTAAATGATTAGAATCATACATCTGGGCAAGTGGATTAAGATGGCCTGTGGCCGGACAAGTAGAGCATTTCTATCTATTATCAGACAACTAAAATAATAGTAGGCCTTGTCAAACATGTTGATTAGCACAGGCCAAGTTTAAATGATTAGAATCATACATCCGGGCAAGTGGAATAAGATGGCCTGCGTCCGGACAAGTACAGCATTTCTACCTATTATCACACAACTAAAATAAAAGTAGGCCTTGTCAAACAAGTTGCTTAGGACAGGCCAAGTTTAAATGATTAGAATCATACATCTGGGCAAGTGGAATAAGATGGCCTGTGACCGGACAAGTAGTGCAAACCTGTCTGTGAAGGTTGATAGATTAGTACTATAAAAAGTCTCGACATGTTTCGTCTGTATGAATCAACGTGGAACACGCTATCTGCGATTCCGAGACAAAAGACATCCGGAGTAATACAATGGCTTCATACACGAGATGTAGAGCAACTAATTACCTATGAATTAATTATCTTTCCTTCTGAAACGTTTCATTGAAAAGTTTCCACAATATGGCGTCGAATAGGGGTCGTCAGCGGTTACGATTTATCTGCATGTAATTGGGACATTGGGAGCCCGGATCTGATTCTTTCGATGACACGTTCGCCGAAATTCGTGTCACTCGCGTGAACATTTAAAAGACTGACTGAGCCGGAAGTAACGTTTTGACATCGAGATCGATGCGTTGCGTCGACACGTCCTGCTCGTAAGTCGCGTAGTTAAGCTTGAAATGGGAAATGCTTCAGAGAGTGTGACAATGCCATTTCATTCACGGATTAATTGCGGATATTTGTCCTTCGTTCATTTACTTTGATACAGCATTAAAAGCATCCCGACGTTTATATTATTTGTACATTTTGTAAATTGATCTTTATGCTGGCTATCGAATCAGTGAGTAATTGCAGATATTATTCTCGTTCAGAGTTTCACGACTAAACTGCGGATTTTATGCATTTATGTCAAAAGCGAGTAGGTGGAATTTAGTGCAGTAAAACCATTACAAACATTACAATTCGCCTAATCACGAGACTGAAAGAATCCGCCATCTGAAAACTGTTTTTCGTGGTCAGTGATCGATTAGAGTGAAGAATAAGCGTAGAAACACAGGATTTCCGGTGTTGTTGTACCGTTATTAAAGCGTTCTAGATAAGAGAGAGATAGAGTGTTCGACGGAGTTTTAAGTAGACGTCGCTTGTCCCGTGACGTTAGGTAAACCCGGAGAAAACGTAAATGTATTCCGACGGTTCCCGCGTTTATTCTTCTCGGATGGAGAAAGCACGACCGAGGAAAGATTGAGAAAATCGTGAACGACGACTGGGCTGGGGATTCGGAGAAAATTAGAGGAGACCCGAAGATGGAGTTCGAGAGCGCACGGGTCCCAGAGAATTAAAGGAAACGAGATATAGGAGTCGGAAAAAGATTCGGGGTCGGGTGAGAAATAGCCGAAAAGAGAGCAATCTGAGAGGAAAGTTACAGGACGAAAGCCACGGAGACGGTGAAATCATAGAGCGAAGCGAAAAACATTGTGTTGGAGGAAAAGAATCTAGAGAACCAGGAAACACTATGTCTTTTCTACTGGGTATTAAATCTTATCGGCCAATATTGTAGTCTGAGATTGTTCCACTTGAAAATAGTCTGAGTACAGAGAAGAATTGTACAGGTCGATTCCAGTGATCATTTATGGGCCTTGATTAGATTCGTGTCTAATCAATGACAGATTCGTTCTACTTAAGTGGAGGAGTTTATCGTTTCATCGCAGTACAACATCATCATATTGCAACCAGGAATGTATTTACTGTTTAAAGGACGCAGCTTGCATGATTGTAAATGTGCATCGTACCCCAGCTGATTTGACAGGTTGTTTTTAGTTTGATTCCTTAGATTCGTTTCTGATTAATGGCTGATTCGTTCTACTTAAGTGGAGGAGTTTATCGTTTCATCGCAGTACAACATCATCATATTGCAACCAGGAATGTATTTACTGTTTAAAGGACGCAGCTTGCATGATTGTAAATGTGCATCGTACCCCAGCTGATTTGACAAGCCGTTTTTTGTTTTATTCCTTAGATTCGTATCTGATTAATGGATGATTCGTTCTACTTAAGTGCAGGTGTTTGTCGTTTTTAATGAAGTACAACATCATCATATTGCAACCAGGAATATATTTAGTGTTTCAGGGACACAGCTAGCATTATTGTAAATGTGCATTGTACCCCAGCTGATTAGACAGGTTGTTTTTGGTTTGATTCCTTAGATTCGTGCCTGACGAATGGCTGATTCGTTCTACTTAAGTGGAGGAGTTGATCGTTTCATCGAAGTACATCATCATATTGCAACCAGGAACGTATTTAGTGTTTAAGGGATGCAGCTTGCATTATTGTAAATGTGCATCGTACCCCAGCCGAATTGACAGGTCGTTTTTAGTTTGATTGCATGCATTCGTGTCTGATCAATGAGTGAATCCTTCTACTTAAGTGCAGGTGTTTGTCGTTTTTAATGAAGTTCAACATCAAAATATTGCAATCAAGAATATATTTAGTGCTTAAGGGATGAGGCTTGCATTATTCTAAACGTGCATGGTTCTCTAGCCGATTTGACAGGTCGCTTTTAGTTTGATTGCATACATTCTCGCCTGATCAGTGGCTGATTTGTTCTACTTAAGTGCAGGTGTTTGTTGTTTTTAATGAAGTACAACATCCTTGTATTGCAATCAGGAATATATTTAGCGTGTTAGGAGCGCAGCTTGCATTGTTGTAAATGTGCATTGTATCCCATTCGTATCCGATAAATGGCTGATTTGTTCTACTTAAGTGCAGGTGTTTACTTATGTTTGTCGTTTAATGAAGTACAATATTCTCGTATTGCAATCAGGAATATATTTAGTGTTTAAGGGAAGCAGCTTGCATTATTGTAAATGTGCATGTTTCCCCAGCCGATTTGAACCGCGCGAAATACGAACGGCTCGAATTCGAGGCCGCTGTCTTTCCATTTTCGCATAAAAGCCCGCGAATACGCGGCATGATACAATCCATTAAGAGTTTTCCACGTCGCCGTGGGCGAAATTTCAAACCCGTCGAACTTTCGTCGCGACTAGCTGTATCTGAGTGCAAACCGAGATATCTCGAAGGGGATTCAGGCTGCTGGAAGAAATTCCCGAGGAAAGCCACTAGCAATTCTCTCCCCGTCTCTTATCGTCCCGCGATATTCCATTCTGTTTCCTTTAACTCGGGCCATTTTTATATTCAAACGTCGACGCTCGAAAATACGAACCTAACAGAATTGCCAAACGACAATCGAGAATCTCTATCCGAATAAAACCACGACTCACGTAAAAAATATTCGAACAAATAAACGGCATTGAAACTATTTATACGTTCAACGTGTGGAATGTCTTCCTGGAATTAGTTTATATTTACTAATAGAACAAGAGCGTCCATAATTTGATCAGTGTTTGTACTTCCGAATATCAATGATTATATATGCAGTACGATTGCTCGAGTTTAATAAACATCGAAAGTTTAAATAATCGCATTTGCAATTCTAATTGAGAATGTTCTGTTATTTTTGAAAAACAATGAGCCTACGTCGATTAAACAACGTGTTTATTCTCTTGCAATTGAGTATCACTGTCAACGTGGCCCATTCGTTCGTGTGCATAATTATTTTGCGAACGCACACTATTAATTTCGCTATTATCGTCGGACCACAGACGCAAATACGATTCCAGCAAAATATTCGAGCCGCGGAATTGAAATTCAACAAACGCGACACGTTCAACGGAGTCGGTTTGATCATACCGAGCAGGAAAATCGGCATTGTTTATCTTCCCCAATTTGTTATAGTAATGTTCCCCGTCATTGTTTGCATCGCTCGGATAATTTCGGTGGGAATTCGAAGAACAGTTCAGCCTGGAAGTCTGCTCAAGAAACATAGTTCTCTCAAGCGAATTCCGTTTATTGTTTAACCTCAAGACACGACGCTCTGGTTGCCTGTTAAATGTTATTCTCTGCGATCACAGTGTCCGAGATAAACTAATGATTATTATTTCCACCCTTTTTACCGACAGCATGGAAGTACATTTACTCGTGAGTTTGGATAGAATTAGCGAAGCAAGCAGTTAAACCGCAGTTTAGAAATGTCAAAATGCATCAAATAATATATAATAGAACCGTCTCGAATTATTTATTCAAAAAATATGGTCACAGCGAGTAAGATCTTCTGTAATTGAATAAAAAAAAGTACAATGAAATTCGACGAACCGTTCTCGAATAAAAATTTCATGCGAAAAGAATGTTTACTTAGACAGGACTGTATTATATAAATTCGTACGGAGCGAGACGATGACTTAAACTGCCCTTAATTTTCCGTCTACTGCACGGTACATCACATTTCCCGCGAAATTATTCACGAGGATCGTCGGCAAACATCGTCGAAGTTCACGAGCGACCCAATTTCGCGATCCACGATATCGCAAATTGACGTGCTGCAAATCATCGAGGGGTTTCTTTGCGTTCGCAGCGAACCACCGACGATAAATTTCGAAAAATACAGGCCGAACAAAGGCGGCGCGGCGCGAGATATTCACGGTGACAGTATCGAGAGATCGGCGGGGGCCGAAGCGTGCCAGATTCGGAGGCCGGGATGCGTTTATGTGTGCGCGCACGTGGGTATAAATCAATATTCGGCTTTAAAGCGAGTTACCGCACGTTTGTCTCTCTGTTCCCGACTGGTATCGCTTTTGTATCGGCCCTTTTCGATCGCGATTAAGGTACTACGTCCACCCAGTGAACCGGGAAACAAAGCAAGCCCCATTTTTCTGTGCATGCGGCTGGCAAATGCAATTTTCTGATAGCTATTTCTGCAAGAATCTCGGCAAGAAACTTCCTGACCACTGTAACGTTAAAACCGATACTTGGTCCTGCGGTCTCTGCAGACAATTAATATACTTAAAATTAAACGTTTCTTCCGACCTAGAATAATTCCTAGAATAATTTTTTCTTATTTTTAGTAATTGATTACAAGACTGCGGATCTTCACGCAAAATACGAAAAGTTTGCATCGATTGCAGGACGCAGGAACCAAATAAAACTTGTATTCTTCTTTTAACGATTCTATTAATCTGAAACTAACGCATTGACGTCCTTAAATATTTTTAACACTGTTTTAAATTGTACGCACCCATTTTCGTCATAATCGCATAAAATCCGCAGTCTGTCGATTACAGACCATTTAACAATGTACAGAATATTTTGAACAATGGTTCAGCAATTTTTGTGGTGACTCTGAGTCGCTGTTGCTGTGGGTTAACAATTAATATGAATTGTTACGGAGAAGATCGTACGACGAGAGCTTCGGATAATTGTCGCTTTGTGAACCATCGACAATTTCGAACTTTGTATTGAATCCTCTAGCCAGCAAGGAGAGGTCTGGCGGGCTAGACAAGACTGTTCCCCAGCGGAGGCAACATTTTTAACGATCTCTCGTCTCCATTTGAAGCAGCCCGAGCCCCGGAAAAGTTTCCAAGCGTCATCGAAGGCGCGACGAAGTTGAATGATTTAAGTCGAGCGGAGGAGGTGGGGACGGCTCCAGCAGAAAAACCGGCGACCGATTGAAAAGTAGAATGGCCGGGGCGGGGGTTAGTTGGAAATGGAGATCGCAGGGAACCTTTTCCAAGAAGACAAGAAGGCCGCCGCGTAAAACATAAGTTTCGCGAAGAGGAAACCCCCCCGAGTGATAGTAAACTTTCGAGCGGGCTTCTACTCGCCTCTCCGCGGAGAAATACAGAATGGGATGGTATCGCTTGTCTGTTTTCAATCGTGATCGAATCGAATCTGCACGGGGATCGACGGAAGTAACAACTCTGCGGAATCCAGTTCATAATAGCGTATCTCTTGGGGATCGACAAAAAGACTGGAACGGTACAGATCAGTACAGATCAGGATAGATCACGGTAGAATCGATTCAATTCGACTCGGTGATTCTGCGCAAAATTTACTTACGAGTTTTTCGGGAAATACTGGCTCTGTCGTAATGGTACCCACCTGAAACGGAAAAAACGAAAAGTTTATAATATATTATGACACATCATTATACTGCTACTATTTCAATATTATTGTTCCGTCCCAAGACGAACCAGACGTTTTACTACAACGCTGTCCAATTGTTACACCTCGAATTATTTCACATTGTATTACCAGATGTCCGACTGATCTCGAGGTTGTACTACTCACTCTGGCGAGATATCTCGTCGTTTCTCAGAATCTGTTCAACTCGAAGCAATTCAATCAACGTCTCTCTAAAACCTCTTTGTCCAGTTCGTCCGAGCTCGTAAAATTCAGCAGTTGCATGCAGTCTCGACCATCGCGATCCTCGCGAGAACGTTCGACTACGCGTCGGTCTCTGTTCGCCGGATACTTTGTGTGCGCGTTATCCTGCAACTGATTGCGTCAGCTGTTCGACAATCGGATCGTTTATCCGGCATCGAACGACTGCGTTAGCATCGTCGGAACGATCGCATCGGATCTCCGTCCAAAAACACATAAACGCAAATGGAAGGATTGTTTCCTTCCGTGTAACTTGATTACCCGCAGCCGAATAGATGCAGCAATCAGGAAAGGAGAAACGCTGTTGCTCGAGAAGGAGAAGGGAAGGGAGGGCGCGCGTGAGTGGGCTGTTGGACACGTTTAAGTCAAGTCCACGGAATACCCGTGAGAGCAGTTAACGTTTACGATGCAATCACCTTTAACAGGTCGCGTCGTTCGGGAACAACGAGCGTTTCGCCCCGGTGACGAATCGAGGATCGCCTGCTCCAGTTGTACCGAATTGCAAGACCCGACGACGGCTACCATTTTCAATTCTGAACGTTCCAGCCAGGGGCGGGATGAAGCTTCAATTTTCGACATTCTTGCGGCGCTTCAATTCCGTCAGTGAAAACCCGCCCAACCAGTTTATAGTTCGCCGGGATCCTTAAATAACTAGATCCTTACTTACCCCGTTTGTTTTACAGCCGGAAAACCGACGACGCGCTGGAAAGCTCCAGTCCGGCTCAGTGCGCTCTTATCGAGTAGTTAATTTACTATATAAATGCATCTATTACTTTATAATGAGCCGGAGTAATTAAGTACCTATAGTGTTTCTGCATTGACAGATTTAACCATCACATTGAGTCGCGGTAAGTCAAACAGAGTCGTTTGTTTTACGTCCGACGAACGGTTGACTCGTTCCACCGTAAACGGCAATATCGAAGCTGTAAATTTTATACCGTGTGTTAAATTGTAAATTCGTTGCTAGACAGTCGACCTATAAATATTCTAGTGCTCAACGCTTCCATTATGTCTCGAATTTATAGCGAGCAACGGAAAGCATTGGAAAGTTACATCGCACGGAATATTCGTCCTCTTTTCCAGGATCGAGAGGCGGATTGGCATTATTAAACATTATCAAAACGTATTGGAGATTATTGACGCGATGGTCGGGGAACGAGTGACGCAGCTCAATGCATTAAATGTACCAAACACACTCCCGTTATTTACTGGCCAGATAACGCAAAGATTGGCCGACAATGACCGGGGACGGTTCTACTAATTCATGCATGGGGTCGCCGAGTATTATAGTTAAGCGGTTCGATCACACAGATTCGATAGACGTTCGATCAGATACACGCATCCCAATGACCCATTTTCCTAGTCGCGTTGTCTGACCCGGTAGTCCCATTATACTAATCGCGTCGGTTGATCGGTAACAGGAATACTCCGCTAGTCAAACGGTTCAACAGCCGCGCATATCTGTTCTACGTATCTTGTCGTCATATCGGTGATGGCAGTATCTTATTAATCGATACGCTCGACCGTGCACACCGGCTCGTTCTACTGTTTGCCGCGCGAAGCACCGGTCAATTTTATTAATTACTATCGTTTAACGCCCGATCTATAACGTATCAACTATCGCAATCTGCATCGAAGGCTTACCGCGAGATTATAGGAACTTAATTGAATTATGCTGGCAATCGGAATTTACAGAATTTCACAATCAGATCCATGTAGTCAATAATGCAATTGCGTTTTCGAGTTTGATGAATTTAGACACTGAATATTGCAGCACTCGAGAGGATTCTGTCCAGCTTTCGGGACAGAATATAGTATGAAATTCTGTGAATTATTTCTTGTTGTATCTTTTTACTGGACAATCGAGAAATTTACTCAAATACAAAAAAAAAGATGAATTAAAGTTATTCATTTGCGTGTAACTGTATGTTCCTCTTACTTCGAAGTCTGTCCTGTGCAAACCCATTCTACTTATTACCTGAAAATGTCCGCCCAAATACGTACTCTTTTCCCAGTTGAAGATGTCTGATTAAAACGAAGTTGTACTACTTGGATCTTCGTGAAGATAATTCTTCTGTTTGAAAGTCTGTCCTATGCAAACCCATTCTACTTAATTCCGTAAAAACGTCTGAGCAAATATATACTCGAATATGTTCGACGCAATTATGCTAAATAAATGTTGTAACGCTGAGGCGAATTCGGCGAAGACCTCGCTGGCTTCATGATGAGCATTTCAGTCAGATTTCTATGTGAATTATGTTAATGTCGACGACGAAGGTTCAGTGTGTTTAATGCCAGCAATGTTTGCATTCGCCATTAGCGAAACAACTGTATTGTTAATGGACAAGTCTGACCAAGAACGAGTACGTTCCACTGACGCTAGCAAATTTTACCGTTCCTCCCGTCTGACCCAGTACGGTCGTATTTCACTTGTCCAAGTAAATTCCCCTTTATCCCCGTACGCGTCATATACGAGTCCCGAAATTGAATTATTCCATTTGCATCGCATTCAGCCGGGGCATTATCATTTGAACTATAACAATAACGAGGTAAAGGGCGAAACGAATTAATTCTGCGCCGCGGAGAGAGCGAGAGAGAGAGAGAGAGAGAGAGAGAGAGAGAGAGAGACGATTTGCTGCGCGTATTCGGGGGTCATTTTCATAAACGTTGAGGCTCCTTTTGCACGAGGGTACGCCGGGAACCTTGTGAACATTCCTTCTTCGCCTCCAGCACTATAGTTACGCCTGTGGACCCTACGAGCAATTTCAAACACAATTCCCCGCATTAATTGCTTCTCCAACTGCAACGTTAATTTACAGATCAGCCACAGTACACAGTGTTTTCTCGATAAATGTCCCCAATGGACAAACCGCAAACAAAAAATTTGTTATTCAATATATCTACATTGTAATATCCATTTTTCAAGTTGTGATATATGCGTATATGTATTTTAAAATATATAACACGTTACGCGTACTATTATTGTTGGTACGTTTTCTACTGTACCATAATCGGGAATATTCGGGCGCCCGGTAAATAATTTTAAGATACAGACTTTAGGTATACTCTAGAGTTATTTTAGGATACTTTAGGATATTTACACAGCGAAGGCCGGAAAAGGGCCATAAAAAAGGAAAGCGACGTTGACCATGGTGGAGACTACGGAGGGGGTAAGAATGGGGAAAACCAAGTTTCTGCTAGGCGAGGGATGAGTTGGAGGAGTCAGTCGTTGCGAGTCGTTGCGTGGAAATCGTCGAGTATCTTGTAAGAAGTTGAAGTCGTTAGTTGAAGTTGTTATCGTGTAGTCTAACAATTAATAGTCTAGGTTAATGTTTAGTTTTCTAATCGCACAACTATTGTACACTTCAGTCAATTCAACTTTCCTGCTTAAAATAAATAATGAATTATACGTTTTACCACATATATTAAACGTGCAACGTGAAGTTAAGAATTCCAGCAACTTCACAGACGTAAAATATGGTTTTCCCTAACCGTGCAGGAACTTTGTCACTGTATAAATAAAGCAGACTGTCTCTTATTAAGCAGCCGCCGGAATAAAAGTTTCCGCAGCCCACGTTGTCAGCATCGAGGTGTAATGAGGTTCCCTACGCGGCGAACGAATTAGCGAGAAGCCCGCTGAAGTTCCCCGGCGAAATTATCGCAAGTTATCAAGCTACTCCGCGGTAGCAGCTCACCTTTCTGACAACGTTGAAACTTCGGGGGCGTCGGAGAACGCGAAACGGATGGCTGCGACACCCTGGCCCATCCACCGGGAAAAGTTTTTCACCGGGGCTATCATCGCTATAAACACGAAATTCCGCGGCGCGAAATAACGTGGATGAATGCAAACGACAAATGGCGGGATTCAAAGCGCGTACGTTATCCCGCCGAGGACAAATATCACCGTCAGGATCGCGACAAACCGCGGTCGGGCTCTGGAAAGTTACGGAAAGATATTCAACCTTGCGTCTCTCGGCCGAGAGATGCAACTCTGCGAAGGACGGAGTTCCTGCAATCAACGCTCCGAGTGGAAATCGGCAACGCTTGCGAACTGTTACAGAGAATTAACGAGTCGCATTCGTTCAGAATTGCAAACCGCGATTCCCTCACTGTGGTCCCGTCGTGGCAATGATTAAATTGTGAATCTTCGTGCTAACATACATTTTTGAGGGCCAATTTTTTTTTATTTTGAAACTGCAGAACATTTTGTAGAACCAGTTATTCTGTCCACAGTAGACGTCGGATCAAAGTCAAGTTGTACCACTTCACATTTAGAAACCAAACCGATTAAGGGATTTTATCAATGCAGAATTTGTACAGATTACAAATTCTGTAAATGTACAAAATTAAAAATAATGTTAGACAGGATTGTATTGGGTTGGCAAGAAAGTAATTTCGGTAACATACATTTTTGAGGGCCAATTTTTTTTATTTTGAAACTGCAGAACAGTTTGTCGAACCAGTTATTCTGTCCACAATAGACGTCTGATCAAAGTCAAGTTGTACCACTTCACATTTAGAAACCAAACCGATTAAAGGATTTAATCAATGCAGAATTTGTAGAGATTAAAAATTCTGTAAATGTACAAAACTAAAAATAATGTTAGACATTAGGTTGGCAAGAAAGTAATTTCGGTAACATACATTTTTGAGGGCCAATTTTTTTTATTTTGAAACAGCGGAACAGTTTGTCGAACCAGGTATTCTTTCCACAGTAGACGTCTGATCAAAGTCAAGTTGTACCACTTCGCATTTAGAAATCAAACCGATTACGGGAATTTATCATTGCAGAATTTGAAGAGATTAAAAATTCTGTAAATGTACAAAATTAAAAATAATGTTAGACAGCATTATATGTGGTTAGCAAAAAGTAATTTCGGTATTTTAAGATGAAATAGAAGCCAATTTTTCTATGCAAGCAAGGAACTTTAATCAGTAAAACATTTTCCAGTTTGTTCGATGACCACTTGCCATCTTTCTGGTAGCTTCATAATTCCGCGCTCATAAAACTTGAAAATTTTCCCAAAATTGGCTTTCATTTCGCCTTAAAATACCGAAATTACTTTCTTGCCGACCCAATAATTTGACGTAATTTCGAAAAGAAGTAACCAGTGCTCGGTTGAAAGCTTCCTCGAGGAAAGGAGTTCGATATACAGTGAAAAATTTTCTAAGAAAGGGTATCGTGCACGATTCAAGCGTTTCGTTGCCGAGTTTTCGACACAGGGATTGGCATAATGATGCCGAAACGAAAATAGGTGAAAGGAGATCGATGTCGAGAGCGTCTCGTGGCCAGCCGCTCTCGGTAAGTAGAATCGGCGAGTAGCGAGCAGACTCATTAGGCCAAGTGCTATTCAATGGCAGGCTAATGACCGGGGTCGGAGAAAAATTACAACAGAATTGAAATTATCCGAACAGAAAGCGCAATAGCTTATGTATATATATATATACCCTGTATGGTAGTTCGGAAGGAACGGGAAGTTCCGACGGCTATTATATCAAATGCCTTCTGCTCCATTTAAATTCCCAATGATCACGCGCCATTAACCACCGTTTCTCGCGGCCGTTTCATTAAATTCGTTGCTTATTAACAAGCCCCGGGGCAACTTTCGCGTCAGCTGGCGCTCTCCCCGGGCAAGTTCAACTTTAAACAGCATCGATTATTTAACCGGACCGGGATGAATCGTATCCGGCAAACAAACGGAATCGCAGCGAAACGGACCGGGAAACCGAGCGCGAAAGTTTGCCCCGGGAAACTTATTTGCACTTACAGCCCATCCCGCGATGCTGTTTGTTATCATGTCGCGATGTGACCGAGCACGAACTTGCTGCCAGCGAAGTTGCCGCTGTCCGGGGACCGCGTATGACAAAAACGAATGTACACATCGGGGAACGTCCAAACTGCGAACGCAAACGCCAATTCCAGCCGAAACAGGTAATTTTCTACATCGAGGCAACGCGGAGCTATGGGGATGGCTTATTTATAAATTATTAACCACCCTCGAATTACACGTGAATTCTTAGCACTCGAGCAGCGACCCTGAGTCGCCACTAAACATTTAAGAATTATATGAGGTGTTGTATAAATTTCATATCTATAAAAAAAAATATATAGAATGGAATTATTCTAGGTCGGAAGAAATGCTGAATTTTCGAGTTAAAATAGCTCCGAGTGCAAAGGGATAACACGCACCTCAAACCGTACGTGAAAAATCTTACCGAAAAGCGATCATTGATTACCGAATAGTCTGGTATTCTCGGCAGCGATGAATCGACGCACCGAATCGGATTAAGAAAAATGATTAACGGCCGCAGTAAGACAGAAGTAATTGGGAAAGGCTGGCCGTCGTATTAGCAACCAGTTTCCAGGTGTTCCTGCGGGTAAACTTAATCCAATTACCAGGAAAACTGGAGGCCTCTTGAAATTAATACGCTGTCTGCGGAACGTGCGCACAGGAATTGCGAATCTCAGCCAGACGCGTTGATTAAGTAACATTCAAATGGTAATGCAACGCTTTCGATTAGCTCTCTCCCCCACCACCGTCGACGTCCGACACCCCTCCCCTCCCCGCGTCCCTTATTTAATCACTCGGCAACTTCGTAATTGATCGCGTGGAATATATACAGTTATGCTAAATTGATTCTCGTCGAGTACACCATCGGAACTCCTCCAATGGAATTAAGCGGGAACGGTCTGCCCGTAATGTAACTATCTCGTTAAGAGGGCGAAGTAACTCAACAAGTAATAAGTGATGTGTTCCGCAAACTCCTAGCCTTTTCATCCCCCGGTTGATTATGAGGCGAGAGTAAACTACTTTCCAGATACAATCATCATTCTACCTCGCAGCGTGAACGGGATCCTTGTTCTTTGTCCCGAATCTACTTCGCTTCGTTCAAACAGCCGTCCGACTAGGGACGGGCGAATCTACTTAAAGCGTGGACGATCTTCATTTCTTTGGAATTGTTGCGAACAACTTGTGCGAATTCTCCGAGAACGAAGCGTTCTGATGTTTTTCGATTGTTCAAGCACCGAGTCATTATTAGAACCATTGTCCAGATATGAAATAAATTTTTATTTCGCACCCAGTTCGTCGCGATCGAAGCATAGATTTTAATGCAAGATAGAAATTGATTGAATTAATTGGTGGTGGTTTCATTAAATTATAATAAATAGATAGGTATTCTAAGATTATTTTAATTGAAGTGACTTTAGTCTGGCGATCTGTGATCGACTAAGGAACTGCGCGGATGTTTCTTTGAGGACTGATTCGTCCGGAAATGTAATTAGCCAATGGATATTTTACTTCTTCGATGTCTCACCTGCCACCGTGGTCACTTTACTTCCAGAGTCTCGACTTTAATCAAGATAGAGGCACTATTTAGTACTTGTCCGACCCGAGACTGTGGTTAAACTACTTGGCTCGGGACCACCGAAGGCGAGTTAATTCTGCTCGAGGGAACTCCACCAGTCAAAAATGTAATCTTCGTACTTGAGAGGATGCCTGGTCAGGAGTGTGCCTCTTTCTACTGTGGAGAACGTCTGGACAAATATGTGCAGTTTTGTACCATTCCAGACGTCTGGTTAAATGTTTCTAGTTCTGGGAACGTCTGGTAAAAAGCGTACTCTTGCTACTGAAGCACCCTCGCGGTGAGAAAGATGTTCCTTTTACTTAGGAGCCAGCTCTCCACGGATCCATTCTACTTACTTATTTCAACAGGTCTGACGAAGCATGTTCTCCCTCTACTGTCGGAGATGCCTGACCATAAACCAGTCCTACTACTTGAGAGTTTCGAAATATGTGCGATCGTACGAAACAAAAATATATCGTTCATACTGCAGTGTATTTCTTCGTGTGGAAAAAAGTGACTATCGCTGTTCTTTCTGCGGCCATTAACGGCTCCCATGATCCGGTTCTTGCCAGTTAATGAAAGCACGCCGACGCGAGAGAATCCCAGAGCGTCGCGGAGACGACGCCCCACGGAATCCAGATAATATTCTACGTATGCTATTACGAGATTATAATCCGCGAGTTCCAACGGAAGTTCCGTAACGCGTCTTCCGTGTTCTGACGTAACACTGACGAGGAAACTTCGCGCAATCAACATACAAAGCGGGCCGAGGCAACGCGGGTCGACGCGACGCGACGCGACGCGGCCACACGGACACAGCGCGAATTAATCGGTAATTCGGGGAGCGCGTGAGTGGAATAACGCGGTCGTGTCCCGCGCGATGATTTGGCATCGGCAATGGGGTCTCCCGATATCCTTTTAGCCTGTGACAATAGGAGTCGACGAATCTTCGTTAACGCGCCGGCAAACTGACATCTTTGGATATTTGGATGTTAACCCTTAGCACTCGAGTGACGCCTCTGAGACGCCATTAATAATTGATGGACCATTATCTAAAATATTGTTTACATTATTAGATCTGTCGGTATCTAATCAATTACTCAACATTTAAGTATTGTATGAGGTATTACATCAATTTCGTGTCTACCAAATTTAAAAAATCATACAGGATGGAAATATTCTAGATCGGAAGAAATATTTAATTTTTCAGTTAAAATAGCTCCGAGTGCAAAGGGTTAATATTTGCGCTGATGACTGTGAGACGGGGTGGCTGTGACTCGTAATATGCGAGGAGGATCACAGTGATAAATCTTTTAATTGCTTCATTGCACTCAATGTTAAGAATAAAAATTCTTTTCCAGGATAAATTTAATTTTTTTAAATTAATTTCTAACATATTTTTTTATAAAATCAGTTTACACTAAAAGATTCGTCAGTCAAAGACGCACAAATTGGATTTTGATATTTTCGTGTAGGTCTAATAGTTTCAGAGATACAGTAAAGTCGAGATTACTGTCCTCAGTAAACACCAGGTTCTAAGTCCAGTGCCTATTCATTCAACTGGCGGCCGACAATTGATCTCGGATCGGGTATATCGGTGTAAACACCACACATTGACTCGAAAGAATCGAAATGTTCAACTTTCTTAATTTTCATCATTTTTTTAATGAAATTTCACTATCGTATTTCTGGCATTTCTCAAACACGATATAATTCACGATTAAATCGGCGATTCAAGTTTCGGTCGCAAGGAAGGACAGCGTATGGGAAAGAAAGAGACACTCATTCTGTCCTTCTCTATGTTCGGACTCTCCTTTGAATTTCATTCTGTCCTTCTCTATGTTCGGACTCTCCTTTGAATTTCATTCTATCCTTCTCTATGTTCGGCTTCTCCTTTGAATTTAATTCTATCCTTCTCTATGTTCGGCTTCTACTTTGAATTTAATTCTATCCTTCTCTATGTTCGGACTCTCCGTTTAATTTCATTCTGTCCTTTTCTATGTTCGGCTTCTCCTTTGAATTTAATTCTATCCATCTGTATGTTCGGACTCTCCGTTTAATTTCGTTCTGTCCTTCTCTATGTTCGGACTCCTTTGAATTTCATTCTGTCCTTCTCTATGTTCGGACTCTCCGTTTAATTTCATTCTGTCCTTCTCTATGTTCGGACTCTCCTTTGAATTTCATTCTGTCCTTCTCTATGTTCGGACTCTCCTTTGAATTCCATTCTGTCCTTCTCTACGTTCGGACTCTCCTTTGAAGTAACAAAAGTACGATCACAACACCGAGATTACTGTCCACCATAAATACGGCTGTTGTACAGTAATCTCGACTTTACCGAATTCCATGAAGTGGATTTTCATTTCATTCAGTGGATTCGTTTAGCGTTTAATATCATTTTCCTTGAAATATCTCCCAACAAGAAATATACGAGTTACCAGAACTTTCATATTTATGAGCACAAATATATTATGGACTCTGTTAGGGATGAAGTTTCAGTTTGGAACCGTCCCTCGGTGGATCGGCGACGTGGTCCGTGCGCTGCTTACAGAAGGCGAAACTCGTAATTCCAATTAAAGCGGAATTACACTTTATAAATACAGCTAACCGGATCAATTTCCCTGGACCCCCGAAGTTGAGAGCGGCGTTAATCTTTCATCGCGGGCTGGTCAAACACTTTCTAATCCGGTGGACCGTTAACGAGGTTCGCTGAAGCGACCAGTAATGGGATAGAACAACCGATTACTAAATTCGGAGATATTGTCGCGCGTTCGGTGCGAAATTATTTACAAGAGGCCTATTAATTCCGCTGCCGAATTTCCCGGCCGACGGGGTCGCACAGAGAATCTGATAGCGCATCAAAGTCCCCGCATGAATAAGATATTTATTAAACACTGGTATACCGACCAGCGCAAACTGCTCGTTACCGGCTGCCAAAATCGTATTTCATGTCGTACATTCTTCATAACGCGCAGCGATCAAAATGGATTGTTCAAGTCGTTCGCGAGCTGCTCAAAACATTTTCAGCAATGCAATCGCGATTATAAAAATGATCGGATGAGACGTTGCTGAATACGTTCAACTGCATTTAAAAAAAATCCCCAAGCGTACCATTTCTGTCTATAAAAATTCCGCAAAAGCAGATACATTTTTTTAAACAAAACACGCTTATTTTCATCCCTGGGACGCTTTCGCGAGGAAAATAAATCACTGAACTGAAAGGGCATAAAAGTGAATACCATAGAATTTCTTCGCAACAAAATTCGTGGAGTATTCAAAGAAATTTATCGGATAAATTTCCAGCCGAGCGTTCCGAAAGTTCGGAAAGCCATATCGGAGGTGCCGCCAAGAACCACACTCGTCGCCGCAGCGTCGAGTGTCTATCGTGGGAGTTCACCTGGAGCCTGCGGAGTATCTGGTCTATCGATTCGCCTAAAGGCTCGCCGCGTGTACCGAGTATATCCCGGTTGTCATTCCGTGAGGCATGAAAATGCAGTGATTACAGTGGCGGGCGTTAAGATGCAGCCGGCGTCAAAGAATATTAGGATTAATGGTTAGTAAATCACCGGGGGCCGCGTACCGCACGCATCCATCTTCGTTTAGACGAGCTCGGCTGTCGCGCATTTCATTACACTTTTACATATCCCTCTCCGGAAAAGCTATTATCCGGTGTTTCCGAGTTTACCCCCGCGAGATCCGTCACCGCGCCGCAATGCTGTTGGGACAAAAAAAAATTCGCGAAGGTTCGCAGAAAAATCGGATTCGCGACGGGACGAATTTCTCCGGCGCCGTTCCCGTGCCGGTTCTTTTCTCGTCTCTTCGGCGCCGATAACGAGCGAAGGGATAAAAAATGATAACAGCTCTCGCTCCTTTGTCGTCGCCGTTCCCACGTCGCTCCACGGACAAAGGGGTAATTCCGTGGCCCGTGAGAAAAAGGGAAAACGAAATCGCTCTTCGGCCGCCGCCGGCCTCCTGAATAGAGTTTTGATTTCGCTGTCCCCGTAGACCGACCGGGAAATTTCACGATTTTAAATACCTCGATGGACGATTCGGCGACTCGGCGAGAACATCACCTCATTTGCCACGTTAAATAGCGGATACGATACGGACCTTGCTCTTTCTACCAGCGTTTTCGTTGCCGGCGGCCACGGGCGCGTGGGATTTACGAAGTGTGATTAAAAAGTAAGGTGACTTTTCGAATCTCGCGGGATACCTACGGTCGATTTTCGTTTTCTTTTTTTTCTTATGCTGGTACACTCGTCCCGAACATATGTTCACAGTTTCAGCTATATAGCATTTTTTGTTTGTTCGCGAGAAGCATAAAGGTTAGAAGTGTTTTGCGTGTTCGGCGATTTTCTGCTGTCGAAAAAAATGGATCAAAGAATTTGCATCAAATTTTGTGTAAACAATGGAATTAAGTGCTCCAAAACGCTTGAAATGTTGACAGTGGCATACGGTGAGTGTACTCTGAGTGAAAAAAATGTTTATAAATGGTACAAGCTCTTCCTAGAAGGCCGAGAAGATGTTAATGACGAAGTTCGCCATGGACGCCCCAGCACGTCAACAACCGATGAAATCGTTGAAAAAGCGAAGAAAATAGTGTTGGAAAATCGTCGAATTACCATTGGAGAAGTTGCCGATGATGTCGGCATCTCGTTTGGTTCGTGCCAAGCAATTTTAACGGATGTTTTGGGCATGAGACGCGTGTCAGCGGAGTTTGTTCCGAAACTGCTTAATTTTGACCAGAAGAAACGTCGCACAAGCATCGCTCAGAAGCTGTTGAATGACGTCGATGATGATCCTGATTTGCTCAAAAGGGTCATAAATGATGACGAATCATGGGTATATGGTTATGACGTCGAAACCAAAGTTCAATCGTCCAATTTGCAACGATTGAGGAGATAAAGACTGCATCGCTGGAAGAGTTCAAAGCTATACGAAAAAGTTATCAGAAGTGCTTCGAGGATTGGAAAAAGCGCTGGCAGAAGTGTATTATATATGAGAGGGAGTACTTTTAAGGGGACAACATAAATATTTTTTGATAAAAATAAAAAGTCACCTTACTTTTTGATCACACCTCGTATATTAGATCTCGAAATCTGACGTGCAAATGGAACATCGTAAATGTGCATGAAAAAATAAACATTTCTTCCTGTGTCGCTCCGTTTCCGAGATAATTGTAGTCGAATATTCGCCGGACGCGCGCGCTATTGAATCGAGTAACGCGTCTGTGCATGGTTTACCGTTTCCATTTCTCATAAATAGTAATGCGCGCCTGTCAAACTTTCGAAGCCGATTATTTCGGATACGAAGTCCCGTATGAAAATGATGCGTTCCGCATTTTCGACGCTGTTTTTAATGCAGAATCCGACAATCCCCAGTAATTATTATTAACGAGTAAAAATTGAGCTGAAAAATCAAATTCTCGCAATATTGCATAACGAAAATTTTAGATTTTTCGCGTACTGTTATTACAAGACCAATAAAATTCTATGAGATTTTTTGTGAAAGAAAACTGAAATCAGAAGAAAAATGCCAGTCGCTTATCAATCAAATAATGTAACTTACAATATCCAGCGCATGGATGATGATGCGGTATTTTCCTCGAAACGAGGATCAGCTGTCACAATCAGACTCCATCATTTCCAGCCTGGATCCGACGAATCGGATTGCGAAACGTCGAGCGGTAATTGACGTCGACCAATATAATCGCGAAAGGGAATTAATAATCGGGCCGCTTAATAATGGTGAGATTTCATCAGAATTCTTCGTCTCGCAAATGGCGGCCGTAGACGGAACACGAGGCTCCAAGGACAATTAAACAATCGACGGATATTCCACTCCGTCGCGCTAATTAGTCGTCGCGGAATCGGCGAAATTGAAAACGCGAGCAGAATACCTATCCGCGACGTTCGCTGGCTAACATGTTTATTTTAGGAGCGCTCTTAGACTCGTGCATAAAACATTAATAGCGTTTAAAATTTAAATACGACCCTGGTAAAAAGAACTCTAACGCGGAATCGTTCTCTCGCGTGTACATAATTCTTCGGCCTGTTATTTTCCCCTTTCGAGACATGAATATTTCACTGAACGGCTATTTGGATCGGAGGAACCGCTCCATGCTCGTTCGAATTAATTATTCAGAGCATAAATTAAGTCCAAAGGTTGTCAGATACATCTGTTTTTAATCTCCAAGCGATTTGCTACTTGCTTCTGACGGTTTCTGCGCGGCAGGTAAGTTCATCTTTCATTTTATGAAGACGAGTTCTATTTGTCTGACTCGATATTGATCCTCGCTACTGGATGCTAAAATAGAATAAATATTCTCACTGCTAAAATATTTATATTTAATCAATGAAGCACATGTCCCATCGTAAACAATGATTGCCCAGCAAATAATTTTTTATGTGTCATACTGCCCATTTGATAACGGCGTGTTTTATTTGCCCGGCTCGATATTGATTCTCACTGCCGAATGGCAAAACAAAATAAATATTCCCGTTTCGAAATATGTATTTTCAGTACATGAAGTACCGTTCTTTTCGATGATTTTTAAGCAGTAGATAAATTTTTAAGCACCATGCTTCACATTGTATATCGAACAGTTCAATTCGTCTGACTCGAAACGGACTTCCGCTACTGCGCCACAGAATAAAATACGTATCAATCTCGTTGAATTTTTTTCGGACATTTGAACATTATAGGATCAAACTGCATGCAATAAGGTACTTTAATAAATTTTCACAGAGTTTGAAACGATTCGTAAAGGTGTAAAAAAAATTATGCCAAGTATAGAAGGCTTCGGTTGAACATTTGGCAGGGTAGATAAATCCTAGCCACTACGTCTGACTCGATACTGACTTTCTCTACTGCGCCACAGAATAAAATATATATCAATCTTATCGAATTTTTCTCGGACATTTGAACATTATAGGATCAAACTGCATGCAATAAGGTACTCTAGTAAATTTTTACAGTATTTTAAACGATCCGTAAAGGTGTAAAAAAAACTGATCCAAAGTATAGAAGGCTTTGGTTGAACATTTGGTAGGATAGATAAATCCTAGCGACTACGTCTGACTCGATACTGACTTTCGCTACTGCGCCACAGAATAAAATATATATCAATCTTATCGAATTTTTCTCGGACATTTGAACATTATAGGATCAAACTGCATGCAATAAGGTACTCTAGTAAATTTTTACAGTATTTTAAACGATCCGTAAAGGTGTGAAAAAACTGACCCAAAGTATAGAAGGCTTTGGTTGAACATTTGGTAGGATAGATAAATCCTAGCGACTACGTCTGACTCGATACTGACTTTCGCTTCTGTGAAACATCAATCTTGTTGAATTTTTCTCAGACATTTCAACATTATAGGATCAAACTGCATGCAATAAGGTACTCTAGTAAATTTTTACAGAATTGTAAACGATCCGTAAAGATGTGAAAAAAACTGATCCAAAGTATCGAAGGCTTTGGTTGAACATTTGGTAGGATAGATAAATCCTAGCGACTACGCCTGACTCGATACTGACTTTCGCTACTGCGCCACGGAATAAAATACATATCGATCTTGTTGAATTTTTCTTGGACATTTGAATATTATATGATCAAACTACATGCAATAACGTACTGTAGTAAATTTTTTACAGAATTTTAAACGATCCGTAAAGGTGTAAAGAAAATTATGCCAAGTATAGAATGCTTCTGTTGAACATTTCGCAGGGTAGATAAATCCTAGCGACTACGTCTGACTCGATACTGACTTTCGCTTCTGTGAAACATCAATCTTGTTGAATTTTTCTCAGACATTTCAACATTATAGGATCGAACTAAATGCAATAAGGTACTCTAATAAATTTTTACAGAATTGTAAACGATCCGTAAAGGTGTAAAAAAACTGATCCAAAGTATAGAAGGCTTTGGTTGAACATTTGGTAGGATATATAAATCCTAGCGACTACGTCTGACTCGATACTGACTTTTGCTACTGCGCTACAGTATAAAATACATATCAATCTCGTTGAATTTTTCTCGGACATTTGGACATTATATGATCAAACTACATGCAATAAGGTATTCTAATAAATTTTTACAGAATTTGGAACGATTCGTAAATGTGTAAAAATATTATTCACAGTATAAGAGGCTTCGGTTGAACATTTGGCATGGTCGAATAAATCCTAGCCACTTCGTGACGAATTGCCGAACGGAACAGTGAATTGTGGGAGTCCGCAGTGGCCCGACGGTGCAAAGGAGATTCCTTTATCCAGGATCGGGCGATCATGAGGCTCGTAAGCATCGCGGCGGACGGTTTACGCTTTCCCGACGAGGAAAAAGTGTCCCTGGAGATTTACGGCGAGTAAACGCGCGCCCTTCCGGTGTCCCTTACATTCACGGGAACCCCTGCAGCCGGCGTAACTTCGCGGTTTAACGGCTTGACGGGGGTAGTTTCTAAGCGAGCGAGCCTGGGACGGGACGCTGACCTAGGAACAGTCTCCGACCAGCGATGGGATTGAGCGTGTCGCGTGCACAACCTCAATCTTAAGGATTTTCGCGTAGGGATCCCGGATCCCCGGGAAACAGAACACCGTGCAAATTCTTGTTTCTGTCGGCGGGGGAAATATAAGGGCTTGACTTTTCACGGCTTTCCGGCTACGAAAACTTACTCTCCTTTGGCCTCGGTCGCGAAGAAAGTGTCTACCGTGCTAGTTTACTACACTTCGCGAGCTTTACTGGTATTCTGTGAATTCGCGCACGAGAAGGAACTTCCCGAAGTGCTTGTACTACAGATCTGTCAGTAGTAACGATTTTCGAATCGAAAATATTCGCGAGCGTGATTGGCAAGAGAATTTCTCGCGACGTATATTGAGAACGAAAAATCCTATTCTATGTGTACACGTGCCAGAGAAATGTGACAGGAAGTTAACGACATTTCCAGCAATTTGATCTTTTTGTCAAATATAAGCAATCCGAAGTAAATGGGAATAGTTTGAGAAGTGGAAGTATTGATTCTGCACTGGCAGCACACTTTTCATTCCAACTACGATAAAATCGCGTGAAAAAATCGCACGTCAATGTCCGAGTGATCATTATAAAGGGATTTGTTCGCTTTACAAAGACACGGTTGAAATGAAATAGGAGAAAAATTGATTGATTCACTGGGGTCATTTGAATTTGTAATATCTCGGAAGGAAGAATCGAGGCAATTCCAATCGGTGTACAATACGGGACATTAAGCACAGCAGATCTTTAATCATGGGAATATCAGTCGAGTCAATGGTTTTGTACATGCCGCGACCCGGATCCAGAGGTTTACTAACCCACAATTCTTTTCACCCTCGAACTCTTCTTTTTCCCAGAGAATGCAGTCTCAGCTCGGTCCAGCTGGTATCCCGGTGGTAGGGGATGAGGAAATAGGGGTTGGAAGTCGGTCGTTGACGGTGGAGACGGATACCGGTCGAAGGTAGAGCAGTGCAGGAACGCGAAAGGGAAAGGGAGAAGGGAAGGAACGGTAGTCGGAGGATGAGAGAACACGCCGGCTAGTGGTTCCTGACGTTTTCAATAACGGGCCGATGGATTTTCCCCGTTCACGTACAAGCCCCATTACGTATACTCTTAGCGCGGTCCTGGCACAAAGCGGAAAAGTCATGGTTCATTGATTGCGGTCGATGACGTACAGGGCTAACGTGAATCACCGTGCTTTATCACGCCCACGAGAGTTATAAGGAGGTTACGCCGGGGGTTGGTCCGGCAGAAACGTGACCGGCACACCAAAATCGACCACCGTCTGGACATTGAAAGCTTCGGGAATCTTGTGGCTAATGCCCGTGACCACTGTAGAGGCGTAAACGTCCAGCCAAACACTTCAATATCGAGACCCTTCCAATTCCGTGACCTTTCCCGACTCGTGGCCCTTTGAGCCACTCAGATATATCTGTGGAAACGTTACTCCTTTCAGTCATAAAGGTCCGTAGAATCGTCGCCTCTTTTCAGCAAAACCTCCTTCGAATTTTGAACTTTGAGTTCCCGGAACCAGTGGAATTTCCAGCCCTTTGTATTTCGAGGACTTCCGAAATATTGTTACCATTGGGAAAATTGTTTTTTGAATTTTAGTAACATTTTAACATTTTTTGAACCCTTTGCAACAGCTCCTTGCATTCCTGAAGAGTTATTGTTAATCTTCCACGAACGATTTATTAACATATTGATTTTACATTTAGGAACAAATTCTTCCTGGAACCAGTGAAATTTGCAGCCCTTTGTATTTCGAGGACTTCCGATATTGTTGCCATTGGAAAAATCGTTCTTTGAATTTTAGTAACATTTTAACATTTTTTGAACCCTTTGCAATAGCTCTTTGTATTCCTGAAGCTCTCAAGACTGCTACCATCGTACTATAATAGCCTTTGTTAATCTTCCACAAACGATTCATTGATATATTGATTTTACATTTACAAACAGATTCTTCAATTGTTCCGTCAGAAAAAAATTCGTGCAGTTTAAATTTTGAAACATTTGAAGTTGACAGTGGCGGCCCAAGGGAGGCGAACAAAAAATAAAGAAGTCATAAAGAAGAAGAAGCCTGCTGCGTACTATCTTTTCTTCGTCTGTATACCTTAAGCGACTACATACGTTCCGAGCTGCGTTGAATATTGTAACAGAAAGTTCAGAAGCTTTTAAGCGAACGTCCAAAGAACGCAGCCGTGTTGTCTCAACCGAGAAATTTATTCACGACAGACGGATTGCTCGCGAAGAAGAAAGCAACCCGGGAACAATTCCCTCGAATCATTACGTGCAGCCCTAATTGCACGGTCACAGGCTGGCCTTGCGCAGCCGGAGACCATTTGAACACAATTATTTTTACCATACAGCAATACCAGATTTGACCCTTTGAACACAATTATTTTTACCATACAGCAATACCAGATTTGATCCTTCGAACACAATTATTTTGAATACTTTGCAATACCAAATCAGATCCGTTGTGGAAACTTATAAAATATGAACATTATAAAAATGTCACAACTTTTATGTGAATGGAAATGAACATCTTATGGTTCGTTCTTGGTGTAATGTAAGGATTTGCCGCGACCAATATTTGTGTACCTTCGAGGGCCTCGTGTGCAAAAACTATAAGGATTACAGAATATCTGAAACTATGACTGGATAGCCCGTTTCGTCGACTACCGGAAATGGTTTATCGCGAGCGGAGAGGGGGTCGCGCAGTGACGTCACAGCGCTGCGCGCGGGGGTCTAAATTTGGGCTTATGTGGGCGCGGCGCGCGCTCAGTTCAGTTGAATCTCCGGAACGAGTTGGTCGATTTTAGTGATCGAGGTGTCTACGGAGAGCTGAGAACGTGATTTAGACGTTAATTATACAAGAAATATAAAATTAACATTGAAAAGCAGAAAATATTGAGATATTGTGAAAGTAATTTGAAATAATGAAATAATGATACACCACAATCGACTTAACGTTCGCACGTCAACTTATTGTTAGTCCGACGATTATGCCCTACGTTTCATATTTTAGTTACCATCGACCAATTGTTCACAGGTTAGAAATTTGTACTAGCGATTTCGATGAATAAATGTTATGTACAGCGTAATTTTCTTTCTTTCATTTCAACCTTCTTTCTGACAAACAAAACAAAAGAATCTCCCAATAACGAGAGCAACGTATGTAATTTCGCATTCACGAAATAATGACCCGACGCACAGTGATCCCAAATCCCGAAAAAGCGGACAAAACCTAAAAAAAATGAAAGACCCCAAAGACCCCAAAAAGATCATTTTCCAAGCAGACCCAACCATTTTTTAATGTACATGTCCGTCATATTGGATCCGCCATTTTGTTTTTTGGAATTTCAACTTCATATTCGTAATCAACGACCCCGAAAACCCCCGAGTGCGAATTTTTGAGTGCATTAAAGTACGTTTAGAGGTTTTGGCCGGTGTTTCGGGATTTGGGAATACGAGGTGTGATCAAAAAGTAAGGTGACTCTATGAATTTTCGTTTTCTTTTTTTTCTTATGCTGGTACACTTGTCCCGAACATATGTTCACAGTTTCAGCTATATAGCATTTTTTGTTTGTTCGTGAGAAGCATAAAGGTTAGAAGTGTTTCGCGGGATCGGCGATTTTCTGCTGTCGAAAAAAATGGATCAAAGAATTTCCATCAAATTTTGTGTAAAAAATGGAATCAAGTGCTCCAAAACGCTTGAAACGTTGACAGTGGCATACGGTGAGTGTGCTCTGAGTAAAAAAATGTTTATAAGTGGTACAAGCTCTTCCAAGCAGGCCGAGAAGATGTTAATGACGAAGCTCGCCCTGGACGCCCCAGCACGTCAACAACCGATGAAAACGTTGAAGAAGCGTAGAAAATAGTGTTGGGGAATCGTCGAATTAACATTAGAGAAGTTGCCGACGATGTCGACATCTCGTTTGGTTCGTGCCAAGCAACTTTAACGGAATTTTGGAAACACAATTCATGGATTTTGCATCGCGATGATGCATCTGCTCACGCATCGTTGCTTGCGAGTAATTTTTTGGCTAGAAACAACACCACGATCGTGCCTCAGCCACCATATTCACCGGATTTGGCCCCCTGCGACTTTTTCCTGTTCCCAAAACTGAAGAGACCCATGAAAGGACGGAGATTTGCAACGATCGAGGAGATATAGACTGCATCGCTGGAAGAGATCAAAACTATACCAAAAAGTGCTTATCAGAAGTGCTTCGAGGATTGGAAAAAGCGCTGGCACAAGTGTATTATATCTGAGGGGGATTACTTTGAAGGGGACAACGTAAATATTGATGAATAAATAAATATTTTTTGATAAAAATAAAAAGTCACCTTACTTCTTCATCGCACCTCGTAATTCCTGGTTAGTCAAACGAAACATTCGAAATGTTTTCGAGAAATTCGAAGGTGTCCGGCGAGATATTGAAACACGATGTCCTCGCAGGCGTGTAGAGATCTCTTCCAGCCGAGGGATCTCTTTGCAGAGTGCACATGGGGGCTTCTCCGATGCACCTTTGGCCCGCGTGTATCTTCTTCCCGATCTTCCTCCTCATCGTATCATTTTTCGGGGATCGAGTGTCCCGGCGCGGCGCGGCGGCCGTTGAAAAGACGAGGTTCTCTCTCCGGGACGGGTATCGTGTTCTACACAAAAGCTTGTTCGGCTTTTTCCCTCTTCATTCCCCGCGAGCCTCTCTCACTCTTTCGCCTTTTCGCAGCCGCCGTCTCCCTCCCACGGCCCTTCTATTTACCAGTTAACCTACCCGTCAGAGGTGAAGCCTTTGTTGACGGGAGGTGCGACTTCATACGTAAACACCTTTTGTGGACAGTGACTCTGCGAAGCACGCGTCACTGCCTCAGCTATTTCTGGAATTAAACGGAGCCTGTGCGCTGCTTGTTTGCCACCATCAGAGACTGTTTACGCTCAGGAGAACAAGCCAAGTAATGTTTAACACCGAAGAATCTCGGAAAAATGTTTTCCTTTCTGCTAGTCTTGTTCCTCTTCTTTCTCGCTATGCTTTTGTTGGCCACGCTTTCGAGAACCGTTCTCCCCGTTTCCTTCTTCGAAGTTCCCGTCCGCTGAGAAATGTTTGTCGCAAACCGTCTCGCGTGGTCGATGCGCTATCGCGTTTTCTCGATTTCAAAGCGACGATCCTTGTAAAATATTCGCCGGTGAGTCTGTTTCCTCGTGATCTGCTTTAACTTGTTCCTGGCTCCTCGCGTTCATCTTAATTCACGGACTTGGACCAGGAAGCAGCATGTTACCGTGGTAAGCTGAGACACTGTAGCGTACTTCAACCGAAAGTGCACATTATTCCTCGTAGATCGTGTTACATCGTTTACAAGTGCTCGTCTCTTCTGCCTGCTTCGTTTTATTAAGAAACACGCGATATTATTCGACGAAATAAATTCTTCACGTTTTTGAAAAGTTACGTTCGTCGTCGCTGTAAGAAACAGTGCTTGCTCCTCTTCGACGTTTCACCGCGATAACAATTGTAGTAACGGATTTTTAGACAGAATGTCGTTGGGTCCTCAATGGCAGGAAGATGGCCATAAAACAGAAAGGCCTGGCAAAAGCCAGGCCCAAGGGAAGAAGGCCATTAAAGAGAAAAGCGTGCCGGACGAAAACCAGGCCCAAGGGTCGGCTGGGTTTTCCGAAGACACACTCAGGTTATGGGGATGAGTGCGGGTGTATGAGTGAGGGCGGGAGAAGGACATTTTTGTGAGAGCATGAGTCAGTTGTTGGTTGATCGCGAAGAGTGAAGGTCTTAGTGCATTGCTTGCGAGTCAGAATATTTTGTTATGTATTAAAGTCTAATACCTATTTGATCCCTTATATAAATATACTTTTAATAAATAAAGTTCAAAAACACTGTTACCACGCAATTACTACAACTTGTCCGATACGTGTACTATTCGCTGAGAGACTCGTTTTAAAAAAAAGGATCCACTAATTTTCCCAGAATGGTTTCTAAAAGTCACAACCGCTTAGCAAAATGTAATAAAATGCCGTAACGAAAATCGTGCGAGCGTGCTAAAGATATATTCTATTTAGCTGGAATGGATGCATAAAATTTGGGGGCTCAGGAAAAGTACAGTTCAGGGGTTTAGCGGCGGCGTCGCGTCGCAGGAAAGTGATTCTGGTTTAAACGGGGAATTTCACGCGAACGCAAATAAAAGGGGGGTTGGGGACAAGGGGAGAGGTGGGGGCGATGCTCGGAGGTTCGCTGGCAAATTTCCGCGGGTCACAGTCGGCCAATAGGGGGAAAGAATAGATTTCAATTTCGGCGGAGAGCGCGTGGGGACGCGCGAGGGCAATTGACGTTGCGCTCGAACGTCACGCGTAGCCGCGATGCGACGCCGGGTTTGCGGCCGGCGTTTACAGCCGTTCGCAATACCAATTACTTCCCCTTTTTGTCAACGGCCTATTTTGGTGACAACGTTATCATGGGATCAATCGACCGACGATTGTGTTCGGAGAGTGTGCCCGGACTCTGTTCGCTCTGTGCACTCTGTTGAAACAGCGACCCGCACATTTACAAAGCATCCCCTTTGTAATTCACGGTGGAAAATTAAAATCGTCTAAAACACCCGGCCTCGCATTTGCCTCATCGTTGGACGAAATATTCGATTCATTAGTGTCAAAAATGAGGCATT
>CM052202.1:5205370-5252303 GCA_028455805.1 Lasioglossum figueresi | reverse complement strand
CCCGGCCTCGCATTTTCCTCATCGTTGGACGAAATATTCGATTCATTAGTGTAAAAAATGAGGCATTGAAATTAAAATCGTCTAAACCACCCGGCATCGCATTTGCCTCATCGTTGGACGAAATATTCGATTCATTAGTGTCAAAAATGAAGCATTAAAATTAAAATCATCTAAAACACCAGGCCTCGCATCTTCCTCATCGTTGGACGAAATATTCGATTCATTAGTGTCAAAAATGAGGCATTGAAATTAAAATCGTCTAAAACACCCGGCCTCGCATTTGCCTCATCGTTGGACGAAATATTCGATTCATTAGTGTCAAAAATGAGGCATTAAAATTAAAATCATCTAAAACACCCGGCCTCGCATTTTCCTCATCGTTGGACGAAATATTCGATTCATTCGTGTAAAAAATGAGGCATTAAAATTAAAATCATCTGAAACACTTGGCCTCGAACTTGTCTAATTATTATACGAAAGATTCGATACGACAATGGCAAAAATGAGGGACGCAAATCAAAATCATCTGAAACGATTCGAAAACGAGATCGAAAAGATTCGATACATTAATGGCACAAATGGGACACGAAAATTAAAATCATCTAAAACAGTTGGCCTCGCATTTACCTAATCGTTGGATGAAAGATTTGATACATTAATGGCAAAAATGAGGGACGCAAATAAAAATCATCTGCAACGATTCGAAAACGAGATCGAAAAGATTCGATACATGAATGGCAAAAATGAGGTACGACATTTCAAATCATCTAAAACGATTCAAAAACGAGATCGTAAAGATTGGATACATTAATGGCAAAAATGAGGCACGAAAATTAAAATCATGTGAAACAGTTGACCTGGCAGTTGTCTAATTTATTGGTCTAGAGACATTAATGACAAAAATGGGAATGTCCAATTTAAAATTGTATGAAAGTTCGCATAGTTTGCAACTGAATGTGTTTGTCAACTTTGCGAGACTGTGCAGATTGGATAGTTTCCAGGCCGAGAGACTGAGCAGCAAGTATGAAAGAAATTCCCATGGTAGCGCAAGGTTCTCCGACAAAGGGCGCGCAGTCGGCGGTCGCTTAAAGAACAGAGAAAATGTAAATAGATTAACAATTACTCGCGGTAAGGTGCTCGCAGCGAGGCGGACACGGTAGAGGGAGCGCATCCTTTGCATCTTCGAGTTTTGCGAACGTGGCTTCGAGTCGCAGTAATGAGGACGTTGTTTGGAAAACCGTGGCGGGGAGATGTAATTGCGCCGCGGTTCCGCCGCAAGTCTCTGCCAACTAGCTACCGTCTGTCTCCGAAGTTTATTAATTTTATTTCGGGAGGAATGTGCCCTCGAGTCACGGTTGTTATCCTCTGATAACAAACCGTGTACGGTGCCGTCGTTATTCGACAAACAGCCGAACGAAAAATCAAACTGCGTTTTGCAAATAAAAGCAGATTTTTATCTGTCAAAATTGCATTTCCCGTACGAACCTCCAGTTCTATTTCCATAAAACGATCCCGACGACAATACAACACAAACACACAATGCTGTACGATTCCCAGAAAGGGACCTGGAAGATCGAAGGATCCAGAGGAGCAGGATCCACAGGATCCGTGTAAACCAGCACAAAGCAGAAGGAAATCCCGAGCGTACGGTTCTGGCCGAGCAGATCGCCAGGTACACAAAGCGGGAAAGTCTCTCAGCGAAAGGAGTAATGCCGCGTAATCCCCTGTAGACAACGTAAATCTGCGAGTGAAAAATAAAATGAGACTAAAAAGGGATGAAACGTGGATTTCGTGGAACGATAACGAACGGCGCGGGATCCTGGAGACGCACTGCTCCGCGTTCGGATCAAATACCTACAACTCGGAGAAGCGTCGCGTCGTATCCGCTTCACCGCGCGACTAATTAGCATCCTCGTTTTCCTCGCGAAAACATTGCCGAGTACACACGCGTCCCCGGCATTAAGCGACGTCAAACGCACACAGAAGCACGCCAGGCCACCCACGCACTCGCTCGGATAACTCTGATAGTTATTGTACACGGAACGCGAGACGACCCCCGAGGCTTTGAGACCGATTTCCCGAGAACACGTGTCCTAACCGAGACCTTTGTGCCACGGGATCTCCAGTTTTCGTCCCGCGATTAGGAGATCATTTTAATCTACGAGCCTTCTGCCTTTGTACCGTCGTTTAAGCAGTATTCAGGTTTTCGAGGCCGTTTCTGCGTTTCAGGAATATTTTTCGGGAAAACTATCGAACCTTTTGCGCTGGGATTTTGCATACATATTTAATGGTATTCGAAGTAGATCTGCAATTTTTTTCTTGCGAAAATAATTACAATTACGTGAGCTGTTAATTTTCTTATAGAGTATGTTTTGGGGGTTCTGGTTTTGTTTAGAATTTTTTAGAAATTTTTTCGGAATAAATTTAAATGTACGTGTAGGAATTTTTACAGTTAGATTTTTGGGAACGAAGACTGCGTGGAGAAGTGTTGCAGACTCTGTACAGTCTGTGCAAGCTGTTTCGAAGAAGGTTAATGCACGAACTTTATATTTAGAGCGCATTTTCAGCGAAACTGTTCGCAGGATTTTTATGCCGAGAACCTTTTTAGCTGTGCGTTTGCTTTGGGAAGATTGTTTGGCTCCAGGCAAATTCTGAGCTGTCCATACAACAGTCCATATTCGTTGTTATTTGAAAACGAAGCTTCGATATCAATCTAGAATATTATCCGCGATACACGTTTCTCTAAATGGAATTCACTTTCGCGAGAGAAGAGCAACAGAGTTCCTCTGTTTAAAGATTTATCCGTGTGCGCTTATGCATATTCCTCTTTGGAGCCGGATGAAATAAAAATTCGCCTGTGTTTTATATTCGTTGAAACGTAAGACATTGTTTTATGTATTCCCTGCTGGAGGATATGGAAATTTAAACTAAATATCTGTCGATTTTTATGCTGGAAGGTCATCTAAATTTTATATGCGTTCATAACTTCTCAGTCAATTTTACGTTAGCAATAATAATTTCAGTCGTGTGGGTCACTCTATGGGAGAATATATATTTTTAAGATTCCTTTTAATATAATAAAATCCTTCAGGAGATATTAATTCTTACATAACTTCCTCAAGAATATTCGCAGAAGATAATCGCTCGGTTTTTCATTATTTATCTGCCATATTCTCCAGGATCCAATATAAAACAATCGACAGTCTATCTCATCCATTTTAGTTCGCTTCAAGTTGCAACGATGAAGATCGAGCGGTGTCGATGAACTTTATACAGTGCAGTTACAGTCTACAGTACAAATGAATGGTTGTATATTTTCTTACAAAAAGATGGAATGATTCAGAGGGAGGGTACATAAATTTCGGAAATCCAGGTACCACTGTCACCCTGAAAGAGAAAGAGAAAGAGAAACATAGAGAGGAGAGAGACAGCCGCGTTAAAACCCGAAGATCCAGAGCGCAGAAGATTGTCCCCGGTCTCTCACTGTTTTTTCTAATTGCAATTCACCGGGATTCGTCGGGGGAATAAAAACTACAAAACGTTGCCATCCTCCATTAAGAGATTGCACTACAAGTAAAAGGTTTATACTGTTCGGGACTCGCCTACGAGGCAAGATAGAGTAAGAGAGCGATAGAAAGAGAGGGGGGAAGTGAAGGTGGAAGTCGTCGGAGATAAGAACGAACACTGGTAATCCTTTCCGATCAACTCTCGCGACAAAAGACGATTCCACCACTGTCCCCGCAACTTCTATTATTTTCATCGCCTCTCGGCAAATCTCGCGGCCCCTATTATCGCGACGACGATCACGACTTTCGACTCGCGTGACCGGCGTGCGGAAGACAAACCGACCACGACACCGACTGTGTTTTGTCCTTTTGTAATCGTCGTTCTGGCTACATCGATGACTGCGGTCGTTCCACCGTCGTTCGTATCGATACTCTCGGACTCGAGGGTAATTTTACAGAATTCGACATTGTTACAAATAGGCTTATCGCGATCCAATATCCCGATCCAAGGATCGCACACAATCATTCTTTCTTTTTCGAGAAGCAATTCTTGTCGCGACGTGTTCGGCCAAATTGAATCAAGTGGGATTCCTAACGCACCATCATTCTATCAGTTTTTACCATCATTGTACTATACTGTTGCGTCGTGGTGTGTTTTTGAGGGACACTCGCGGTTGATGCGCGGGTGGATTCCACTCAAGGTTGTAAGGGTTGAGCCCGGTTTTCAACCGCGGACGCGTCGAATCGCGAATGCCCTCGCACGACTGTTGCTACCCGTCAAATTAATCTTGGGTAGCCGGTTCAATGGATTATGCGATTGCGAAAGACAACGATTGGTTTCATTAAAAGGGAAGACGTTAAAAGAAGCGTTTCGTCCCGGACCTGCTAGTGAACACGTCGGTAAGGCAATTCTAGCAGGTCCTGTCTTGTACGCTAGCGCACGCGAAGGGCTTTTTGATTAATTGTGACACGGAATTTGACGCGGTTGTCCTGGTCGCTGGACAACGAACTACCGCAATGTAACGTCTTGAGACTTGTGCTGTGTGAATGACAAGACAACGGCCGGTGCGTTGTACTTGTCTACCCGAGGATTAAATGGTGATGCTTGTCCGAAAGCTAAGATGGGACTGTCGGAACTCGATTTCCTATCCGAACGCGACGAGGAAAAACATGTACCGATTGGTTCCTGCCGGAAGATGCATTTACCAATCAGCATGCTTTGACTGTTTAGACCTCCTTCTCGTAGTTCTGAAGGAGCCTTGGGAACGAGGTGACCAATTCTATGGCACATTGTTCTTTAAGATGTACAAAACTAAACATCTGGCAATGTCTCGAATGCTCGCCGATTGACTCTAATTTACGTAATCTTCGAGGAAGATGCCTAGTCACGAACGCACCATAAATATTGTTCGAACGAAACCCACGTGACCTGTTCCTGCGCGTCGGAACATATACCATACGAGGTGTGATCAAGAAGTAAGGTGAACTTTTTGAATTTCGCGGGATACCTACAGTCGATTTTCGTTTTCTTTTTTTTCCATATGCTGGTACATTCGTCCCGAACGTGTGTTCACAGTTTCAGCTATATAGCATTTTTTGTTTGTTCGTGAGAAGCATAAACGTTAGAAGTGTTTTGCGTGTTCGGCGATTTTCTGCTGTCGACTAAAATGGATCAAAGAATTTGCTTCAAATTTTGTGTAAAAAATGGAATTAAGTGCTCCCAAACATTTGAAATGTAGACAGTGGCATACGGTGAGTGTACTCCGAGTAAAAATATGTTTATAAGTGGTACAAGCTCTTCCAAGAAGGCCGAGAAGATGTTAGTGACGAAGCTCGCCCTGGACGCCCCAGCACGTCGACAACCGATGAAAACGTTGAAGAAGCGAAGAAAATAGTTTTGGGGAATCGTCGAATTACCATTAGAGAAGTTGCCGATGATGTCGGCATCTCGTTTGGTTCGTGCCAAGCAATGTTAACGGAATTTTGGAAACACAATTCATGGATTTTGCAGCACGATAATGCACCTGTTCACGCATCGTCGCTTGCGAGTAATTTTTTGGTCTGAAACAACACCACGATCACGCCTCAGGCACCATATTCACCGGATTTGGCCCGCTGCGACTTTTTCCTGTTCCCAAAACTGAAGAGACCCATGAAAGGACGGAGATTTGCAACGATCGAGGAGATAAAGACTGCATCGCTGGAAGAGATCAAAACTATACCAAAAAGTGCTTATGAGAAGTGCTTCGAGGATTGGAAAAAGCGCTGGCACAAATATATTATATTTCAGGGGGATTACTTTGAAGGGGACAACATAAATATTGATGAATAAATAAATATTAACATTTATAAGTCACCTTACTTTTTGATCACACCTCGTATACTGTTTTATAGTTTCATTGTTCTATCATTTTATTCAATTCTATCATTCAACTTACATTATTTTTAACCGAGTCCCGTTTCCAGTGAACGGGCAGGTGATTTTAACTCTGAAATTAAACAAGAGGCTTAGAGATTGATACAAGACGGAATAAATGGATCGTTCGATCATCTTAAGGGATAAACACACAGGACGTGCAAATACGTTCATACACCTTGCAGTGCACCCCAGGTGCAGATCCCGTTAACACGTTCATTGTACCGTAAGACAAACCCTGGAACACTTTTGCCGAGTTCAACATCGTCTATTATCGTTTGTAATAACGGGAACAGACAAAACTTCTAGGATCCGTGCTATTGGATCCCTTCAGCTAAACTCTATATACCATTGCATACGAACGTAAACCAATGAAATTCGTGCTGAAACGTGAAAAATGTATACTTATATATAATTTTTAAGCTTTGGACGATACTTCATACAAAAATCACAAGAATAGCGTAGCTGGACTTTTACTTAGAAATTAATTGTTGGATAGGGAAGTACGCTTGCATTAGTACGGTGTGCGTGTGCCGAAACTCGGGAGTGAATGAGCGACAGAGCGACATCTGTGGAGAGATCTATAGGCATAGATCGATATTATGGTGTGAAATAGAAAACACGCGTTAAGACTAAGTTTAGTAACCTTTCAATATTATTCAATATTTATATCTTTATAGTAAGAAAGATATGTGTCCATTTATTATAACATTAATAGTTTCGACGCGATTGCTCTTTGATAAACAAAAAGCAACCTGTAATCTTTTTAATGAAGAAAAACATAACACTTCTGATCAGCAAAGAACCTATTAATTTATAATTGTTAGGATCCAGTGATTAAGGAAATTTTCTGGATTTTTCGACGATTATTCCATTATCGAGGAAAATCGAACATAGCGCCTCGTCGAAGAAAATCCTAGAGTGATCCAGGATGATCCAGATCGGCTATTGACCATTTCCAGGAGAGGGGCCGCGACACATTCGATTTTCATTTTCCCCGATATTACGATTGTCAGCCCGGTTTACGCAAGATCTAGTGGCCGGGGGTTGCCATGCATCTCAATGCAACATCGCCGAAGGAAGATCTATACAAATCCGCGTGCGTGGGCGGGATTGAAGGAAGCGGAAGAGGCCGAGGAAGATTTCTTATTTCCCTGGGAACTCGGCTGCAGCGACGCGTAATCGAGCGGCGGCTTACGTGCGTCGCATGCTATACTAATGCGCGACTCCGTTCGATTTCTTTCGGCGGAATGAGCGTAAGCGTGCAAAGGGGCGTGGCTCGATACGCGAAATCGCTGACGCGAAATCTTCTTTCCCCCCTCCGCCAGCTCGTGCCCGTCCTTCCTCCAGATTGCTGCAAGATTCCGTTTCGTCCGGAGGCGACGTCGTTTCCCGGTGAATTATTCCGAGGGTGCTCTCGCGAGTTCGATGATATCGCGCCTAGGGGAAACCGCTGTGCAACGGTATGCACCACTATGCAACGCTCTGCATCGGCATTAATGCGCCTGGAGTCCTCCTTGATCGGTGCATGATGTTAACTGCGGGACTTTTGTCCTTTCCCCAAAGGCGAGAGACAGATTTTTTCAACAATTTTTGCACAGTTTTGCTTGCCGTTCTGTACAAATATTGTACACTTCAGTTGACGACACTGTGGCGTGCGAAATTAAAGGATTGATCAATTTTCAAAAATTGTTCAGTGTTCTCATTTCATGGAAAATGGTGGAATATTTGTTCGTATTTCGTTTTACAGATCGAACCTTGAATCTTCGAAATCTCGTTGAACACGTAAATTGACGACATTGGCCTGCGAAATTAAAGGATCGATAAATCTTCAAAAATTGTTCAGTGTTTTCGTTTCATAAAAGAAGGTGGAATATTTGTTCGTGTTTCATTTTACAGATCGAACCTTGAATCTTCTAAATTACGTTGTACACGCAAGTTGACGACATTGGCCTGCGAAATTAAAGGATCGATAAATTTTCAAAAATTGTTCAGTATTTTCATTTCATAAAAAAAGGGTGGAATATTTGTCCTTGTTTCGTTTTACAGATCGAACGTTGAATCTTCAAAATCACGCTGTACACGTAAGTTGACGACTCTGGCGTGCGAAATTAAAGGATCGATAAATTTACAAAAATTGGTCAGTGTTTTCACTTCATGAAGAAAAGGTGCAATATTTGTTCGTGTTTCGTTTTACAGATCGAACCTTGAATCTTCGAAATCACGTTGAACACGTAAATTGACGACATTGGCCTGCGAAATTAAAGGATCGATAAATTTTCAAAAATTGTTCAGTGTTTTCATTTCATAAAAAAAAGGTGAAATATTTGATCGTGTATCATTTTACAGATCGAACCTTGAATCTTCGAAATCACGGTGAACACGTAAGTTGACGACACTGGCTTGCGAAATTAAAGGATCGATCAACTTTCAAAAATTGTTCAATGTTTTTACTTCATGAAAAAAGGTGGAATATTTGTCCTTGTTTCGTTTTACAGATCGAACCTTGAATCTTCGAAATCACGTTGAAAACGTAAATTGACGACATTGGCCTGCGAAATTAAAGGATCGATAAATCTTCAAAAATTGTTCAGTGTTTTCGTTTCATAAAAAAAGGTGGAATATTTGTTCGTGTTTCATTTTACAGACTGAACCTTGAATCTTCTAAATTACGTTGTACACGTAAGTTGACGACACTGGCGTGCGAAATTAAAGGATCGATAAATTTACAAAAATTGTTCAGTGTTTTCACTTCATGAAGAAAAGGTGCAATATTTGTTCGTGTTTCGTTTTACAGATCGAATCTTGAATCTTCGTAATCCGTTGTTCATATTTCTCAACAAAACTTTTTGTTAACGATTTCCCCGGGCCCTCGCCGACGCGGCGCGTCGCGACGTCGACGCCTTTATAAATTAATCTAACGAGTCTCGCTTTTGTGCTACTGATACTATTTGCGGGGGACGGCGCGGATTAACGTGTTTGGGGATTCGAGTGGTTTTGAGATGGCGCGAGACGAGAGAGAGCTGGCTGCTTTGAGGGCGCGCCCCGAGAGGATGATAACGAGGGGATTTTTTGAGGAATTAGTAGCTCGTTGACGGCCAGCTGAAAACAACCCCTCGCCGGTATACGAAGCGTGCCCGCTTATGCAGACATTCTGAATGCTGGCTTGCTGAAAAGAATATTAGAAAATGCAAAATGGAGCGCGCGAAGTCTGGGGGATTAATAAACCGGTGAATAGGGAATATTCTGTTCCCTGTGTTCGAGGCTTTCGTTTTATTAAATGCAAAGTATCTTCTGGTTAAAGATAAAGGAACTTATTACCTTCGCGCCCCGGTTTATTGATTCATGTGCTCTCGGAAAATTAAACTGCCGCGTTATTCGCTTACAGGTACGGTGTGCGTAACCATGAATGTAATCACAGTGTCTGTGGAGTAGACTCTCTGAAGAATTAAAAATATATTAAATCATTCTGTGCTGCAACCAAAATGTGAATGAATTCTGCAGATCGGATGTTGCTATGGGTAAAATACTGAATAATTTAAAATAAAATGAGAGAATCAAAATGTAAAAATAATTATAAAATGGGGAACGGCGCGGCGTTCGAGGATTGACAACGGCAGAGTCATCGAATATCAAATTTGCCAAGAGACGGCGCGGCGCGGGCGGCCATTGTAATCCGAATTAAAGAGGCCGCGGCTCCTTTATACCCGCCGCGAGAGACACTTTGAATAGGACTTTAATTAAAAATGACATTAATATTGCCGTAGAATTGGCCCTTTACCTGGCCGCGGCACGATCTCCCGCCACGATGGCGGACGCATTAATTATACCACAGGCAAAAAGAACGCATTCGTGGTGTCAAACGACCACGACGAGGACAGGAAGAGCGATGAGCTTGCTGTTCCTCTTTTGTCGGCGTTCTTTGTTCATTCTGATCACCGTCCACTGACAAATTAGTCTTTCGTGAATGCCAGCAAGGAGGCCAGCTACTGCTTACTGTTTTTCCGGAGGAATTGAAAGACGGGACATCCGCGACGTCGCCGACAGCTTCGTTGGCGATTCGTTCCCTGAGGATATCATTTTTGCTACCGTTCGCCAATTTATTAAATAATTTTTCAAAACGTTAGAACTCGGTATTAATTCCTTTCTTTGTTAACGGGAACAGTGTAAGAGGCAAGTTGTAATCAGACAGCTTTTATATTTAAGGTAAATATACTACAGTGTATACCCTGACAATAATCTTCCAATAAAACGAGATTATTTTGTGCGACGATCGAAGGTCCCGAAACTCAATTAATATCGCACAATATGCTGCCACGACGAGCCCGCGGGTGATAAACATCGATGTAGGTTGAAGCCGCGATGAAAAAGTATAGTGGAATTTCAGAGAACAAGCCGCAGAATCGATAAGACGGTGATGACCTCCTGATAAGAAGACTCCGGAGCTCAGGATTTGCTCCGGAACCGCCAAGTGCGAAGCTCGTTCGTAAACTTTCCTGAAAATCTCACCGAAACCTACAATTTATATCCACTAAATATTATCGATGTTCAATATTGCCCGAGACATAAAAGGCCCGACAAGTAGGTCACCCACAAACCATTCAATCGATAGAAGAACCACCTAATGTTAAAATACATTGAGAAATACCGTGTAACTGACGAGCGACGTCAAAAAATCGTTTTCACTTCGCACACGGGAATAACAAGCAACATCGCTTACGTTGTTTTAGATCGAATTTCGGTCGTTCGTCCCGCATCGTTATTTATGGAATAAATTATTCCGCGCGAAAGAAGCGGCCAGGGAGCTGTACAAGTAATCGCGCTAATTTTACGACGCGTCGTTCTGCGATAAGGGGCGAGACAAAGTCGCGGTTGTTTTTGCAAGGTGGCAAACGGGAATGGCCGTCGGTGCCGTCGCAAGAAAGAAAAAGAACCGCTGCGCCGCCGGCAACTTTGTCACTTGACTTTTTACCGGGGCGACTTATCGATCCTGGTCAGGGGATAGATGTGACAAATTGACGGCGGTGTGCATGCGTGCCAGCAACCTCCGGCTCTGTGTGCAACACCGTGACAAACTTCCACGAACGCGACACCATCGGCAGGGTGTCTTGATAGACCGGGCCGGTGACGCGGAAGACAAAGAAAATGAAAATAAACTGTATTGGAAACACGATGAAGAAAACCCCCCCGGTGCATTTTAAAAGCTTATCTTCCAATATTTCCAAATGAAACTTCTCTTTGCTTCAACGGTTTAACATCAACTGTTCTCGCATACAACTTCAGCTGTTTGTAGTTATTTCATGGACAGACGAACGTCAATGAATTAACAGAAATTCATAGATATGGTATTATAAGCAGTTACAAGAGGTATGAAATGTGTTATTGCGTTTCAAAGTAATTTTAAATTTATAAATTCGTAGATATGGTGTATAAGCTGTTACAAGAGGTATGAAAAGTGTTATTGCGTTTCAAAGTGATTTTAAATTTACCGCCTAATATTGATCGGTATACTTCGATCAACGATCTTGTACGTTCTTGTCTAATGTTTACTGTTCATCTCAGTGTCACGATAACCCGCATGCACTCGACAAGTATTACAGTGTCACGCCGAATTAATTAATGTTCACCACAAAGCTAGCGAGTAGTTTTATTACCAGGATTTTCCCCTTTCTCCGTTATGTACTCTTAAATTTCAAAATATTCTTAACCTGTTAAAACAATTTTCACAGACCCAATTCTAGTAACCCTTGAAGATGATCCGAATGTAGATCAAAACGTCGGAATTACTTTAGTAATTTGCAAAATGGCTTTGTAAATTAAGTAACAAATGATCGAACCGTTGCGCCGAAAGCGTTAACAATTTTATTAACAACAAATACGATCGATAGAGAACTATAATAATCATCCAATAAGCTGGCTAATCAAACATTCGTCCCGATGGAACGATTGCTGCTACCTTATTCGAAGGCAATCTGAAATTGTGTGATTTTATTGGAACTTTGTCGGAGTCATTATATTTATCACTGCTATAGAAAGATGATTTAACGTCTCGCATTCAAGCATTTTCAGTCGTGTTGTTTGGAATTGTACGGCAGTTCATGGACAATTAAGATTTGCGAATTTAGACAAGCATTTCAGGTGTTGTTGGCGGAATTTCGAATTTTCCCGAGCCACTCGAAATCTTTAATTGACGACGCGTCAAAGAACACGCGCGTTCCCGGTGACTTCTCCAGTTTCGAGTGCTCGCGCAATTACGAGTTTCGCGGCGAGGGTAATTGTCGCATGAAGCGAACACTCGCGGTTGCCGGAGAGTGACGGTCCAACGGAGAACTTTTGGCAATAAGGCTCGTACGTGCTATGTACCGTTTGCACGCCGCGCCGGATGAAGCACATCTGAGTGCCAGGGACCTGTATATGATTTTTATCCTCGCTAGAAGCCAACGTTGAGTGCATAAATCCATTAGACCCCCGTAGAAAACCGAAACAACTTTTGTCACGTTCATATTTAATCAAACATTCTTCCATTCTCAATTTATTGAAAGTTACATTTTTTAAACATCGAACACTCCTCGAATTTTTATCACAAATCTAAAGAAGAATCGACACATTAGCGACTATTAAAAATAATTCTACTACAAATCAATTTAAAAACGTCTACCTTCGTTGTTGTTAATTATTTGTCATGTTCGATAAAGCAATTTTACTCTGCAAAGTAAAATACATGATAATAAAAAGTCAATTGGTTCAAACGGTGTATCAGATTCGACGAAGTTCGTATTAGATTGCTGAATCCAGGAATAACATTTATGTTCACAATATTCCCGATAAAATAATCGGTTTCATTGCGAGGTATTAAGACAATCGTGCCGGTTCCCTTTGAAGTAATTTATGTCGGCGAGTGGCGGATTTCTAATTAGCTCGGCTAATAAATCGCGTAGTCAAAGCTCTGCGATTTGCGTATAATAAATTCATGTTTCGTTGGCGCCGCGGCATGACAGCGTTTCGCGCTTTACAACGTTCGAATAAAGCATGAAATAATTCAGTCACTTTCATTCGACAACTATCGCGAGGGGAAAAGTATCGTCAAACGCTTTGCAACAATTATACTCGGCGGGGCGGATGGTTCGATACGAGCCAGCCGGCGACATAACTATTGCGTGCGATGCAATTAATATTATTCCGTGGGCACGGTAAGCACGCGTGCCGAGTATTATTGCCGCGTTTGCCGCTGTGTGTATTATGACAGAAAATAATTACTGTTACAAGGGACAAACGACCGGCAACAATGTTCCGACCCGCGGATGCAATGGAGAACCGGAAACGCGAGATCGCGTGATCGTGGCCGCACGCGATGCATTCTATTCCATTGGCTCTCTCATTGAGCGAGCTAATCCTCGATCTACGTTTACGGAGATTAAGTCATAGCCACTCTTTATGCGTCGATTTCCCTGACAGGTGCAAGGAAAAGGCTAATGCATCTCTAACACGATCGTAAAATTCATGACAAAATTTAGTAAACACATTTGAAGTAGTGAAAAGATTACGGGGATATTATTTACACCATACGGGTTCAGAACACGTAACAAGAGACGCTCATTAATTATCATTTGCCATGGTTAGGTGCGTGAAGCTAGCCTAACGTAACATGTTCTCTCGGCGGTCGTAAATCTTATTCCGAAGTCCGAGAGGAAGCCCGATATCGAGTTCACACGCTCGCGCGCGGAAATTTGTGGACACCGCGAACGCTTCTGCTTGTTCCGCTCTGAACACCTGTACTGTTGCCTTGTTAACCGATACCTCGATGTAAAGTAGACGCATACACACAGACGCATACACGCACACATCAACATCGATGTTTCTAGCTGCTAATCGAGTTTGCGGAACGTCAAAGACGTTGCTCGATTCCGGACGTGTCAAAGACGAGCGTCTGACGATACACGAATGTCGGGAACAGAATCCTGCTTCGTGTTTCGTGTTTCTTGCGTGTCGCTTCCGACGTTCAAGCGTAAATAGCTATTTAGAGCACCGTGTTTGCGGAGGAGGAACTGCAAATTTGCAAAAAATTTATGTGTAATCGGACAGCCAATTAACACTTGGAAATGCTTGGTTGATTACAGACGTTGAAGACAGTGCATGCAGTTTTCTTTCTGGCGTGCGAGATTACAGTTTTCGAGTGTGAACAGATGTTTCGAATTTAGAGCAGATGGAGTGAAGTTGCAAAAGTATTGAATGTATGATGATTGATAGCAGTGGCAAGTAACATTTGCAACGCTTGATGAAAGTGGCAGTCAAGTTTAATAAAAATTGATATTACTGTCAATAGAAATTTGAAGTGATCGATAGAAGAGAGAGTGAAGTTTAAAAAAAAATGGATAGCAGTGTCAATTCATATTTGAAGCGCCTGATAGAAGAGGCAGTGAAATATTAAAAAATTGAGGACAGTCTAAAATGAAACTTTAAGTGTCCAATTAATGGTAGCGAGTTGTAAATTTACATTTTTCGTCATTGTTCAAGTATTTAGCATTTACAGAAGGGGAAGTGAAGTTTAAAGAAGTTGATAGCAGTGCCAATTCAAATTTCAAGCGCCTGATAGAAGAGGCAGTGAAATATTAAAAAATTGAGGACAGTCTCAATTAAAAATTTAAGTGTCCAATTAATGGTAGCGAGTTGTAAATTTATAGTTTTCATCATTGTACAAGTATTTATCTTTTACAGAAGAGGAAGTGAAGTTTAAAGAAGTTGATAGCAGTGTGAATTCAAATTTGGAGCGCCTGATAAAACAGGAAATGAAATACTAAAAAATTGAGGACAGTCTCAATTAACAATTTAAGTGTCCAATTAATGGTAGTGAGCTGTAAATTTACATTTTTCGCCATTGTTCAATTATTTAGCATTTACAGAAGAGGAAGTGAAGTTTAAAGAAGATGATAGCAGTGTCATTTAAAATTTGGAGCGCCTGATAGAAGAGGAAGTGAAATATTAAAATATTGAGAACAGTTTAAAATGAAACTTTAAGTGTCAAATTAATGGTAGCGAGCTGTACATTTACATTTTGCGTCATTGTTCAAGTATTTAGCATTTACAGAAGAGGAAGTGGAGTTTAAAGAAGTTGAAAGCAGTGTCAATTTAAATTTGGAACTTCTGATAGTAGAGGAAGTGGAATACTAAAACATTAAGGACAGTCTCAATTAAAAATTTAAGTGTCCAATTAATGGTATTGAGCTTTAAATTTACATCTTTCGTCATTGTACAAGTATTTAGCATTTACAGAAGAGGAAGTGAAGTTTAAAGAAGTTGATAGCAGTGTCCATTCAAAATTTGAAGCGCTTGATAGAAGAGGAAGTTAAATATTAAAAAATTGAGGACAGTCTAAAATGAAACTTTAAGTGTCCAATTAATCGTAGTGAGCTGTAAATTTACATTTTTCGTCATTGTTCAAGTATTTAGCATTTACAGACGTGGAAATGAAGTTTAAAAAAATTGATAGTGGGGTGAATTTGCAGCAGCTGATTAATTAAAGATGGCGACGGATTCGTGTATGTTTGATGTAATGTTCGGAGCGAACAAAATGGGAGCGAAGTGGCAAGAATTCCTTGGAATGTCAGAAAAATATATTCATCGTCGGATACATCGTCTGTAGGATCGATAACGCCGGCAGCAACATCTAGCAGAATGATGCATCGCGATGCACTCTCCGTCAATCTCTCCCGACTACGGTTCCCTGGAAACCTCGCGCACAATGGGTACGATATGGGGCGGAGAGGCTTCTTACCATCTAATCTCTGTGATTCTGGCTGCTCCTCAGAAAAATTGTGGCAGCGGTAAATATCTGAGTGCTTGAGGAATTAATTGGAAAAGCTGGCGCGGTTCGGTCGATTCATCTATCAAGTGGAAACTGAAATTACAAGGGCTTCGGTAGATTGAGGCTGCTATTAGCCAGACACGTTTCTGCAAGAAACCTGTACAATTCCTTTACACCTTAATTAATATTGACAGTGCACGAAACTCCGGGAACTTACGAAATGACTCTTATTCAGGGCGACTCTACGCTGATAAGTTCTGTGTAGCGTCAGACAAGAAAGATCAACTTGACTCGATACAAACCAATTTTCACTTTTGGGGAAACCAGTTTCCAAAGCACGGAGAACTTTAAGTAGAACGTCTCGGCCACTGATCAGACGCGATACATTAATGAGGTGTGAATGATTCAAACATAATTTCAATGATTAATATGGACGTTTTCAGTAGAGTATTTCTGTCAGTAACACCTCGCAATTTTCATAAATCAGTGGGTGCAAATAATTAATATTATGAGATTAAAATAGAACTCCAGTAATTCGAAATCAGAGTACGTCGTATAGCGTACGTAAAAGTTTTCACCACAGTATTCCTATAATTAGTCAGACGTCCCACATTGATTTTCAGTGGACGCAATTATGAAAGCTCTAGTTTAATTAGCTGGTAATTTGATTTTATAGAGCTCAATTAATGTTACGAATGGAAATGTGATTTTTGAAACAGCTAATTAGTAATCATACCAAATGAGAATACTCCTGTCATTTGGTAGGCGTGTGCTCGTACACCGATACACGTTATCGGCACAATTTTAAAATAGCCTCGAAAGCATTCAAAGTCCCAAGAAGAGGAACACTGAATACTTGAAAGCGCATCGGTGCATACACCGAGCGTCCTGACGAAATTAGCCGAATAAAACAAGCTGAATCGCAACGGAACCAAGGCACAGGTATTGTGTATCGGTACGAAAGCGAGCCGGCAAGGTCTTAGCAAAAGATTGACTCGGAACGAGTCCCAAATAAGAGAAGTATGTCACGAGACGTTACAAACGTTTCGGCTCAAAGAGGCAGCCAGCCAGGGATTCAATAAGATCACGTGACACGATTCGTTACACGTGGTTGCGTAAAACCAGGCCAGGCATCGGGGACCGAAAGATTGCCTCGCAATCTTGCGATTGCTTCGCCTCGATAAAATCTTGTTCCGGGGCTTATTGCAGCGAATCGACTCCGATTGCAAACAGAGAGAGAAAGGGCTGAGGAGAAAGAGGGGCGAGAACCGGTGTATATCGCGTATCGGCGGATCCGTTTTTCCGCGAGGGCCGCGGGATTCTCCAAGGCCAAACATAGTCGTTCTAAGCGATACCTTATCGGCTAGCTTCTTGGCCGGGGCGAACGTTTCCGGTACCGAGCGTAACCGGAACGCAATTATTACTCGCGAAACGATCTTATCCCGGCCAATCTCGACGCCGTGAAAAACTGCGAGCCCCCGCCGCGATAAAAGGCAATCTCCTTAGTTCGAGAAATGGGTAAGCAGCATTTAAAATAATGGCGCTCGACGGGCAGTCCTGTACTCCTTAATCCGCGTAGGATTTGCAATATTTCACGAAACGGCACCGCCCGAAGGAAATCCGGAATACCATGATCGATAAAATTCAACATCTTTTGAGGATCTTTTATTAAATTAATTTTCTCAGCGAAATGAAATCCATTTTTATCCGACAAATTCCCACCAACTTGTACGCTTGTTCGCAGAATTAATTACGACGTTCCATAATGCAAACTATTTTCTATGGCGCAAGAAGTTTGTTTGGCGACTGTAACATCTACAATTTAATTGTCCCCGTTTCAAGAGAGTTCGCGCGCAATCAGGAACTTCCATAAAGCAATATATCTTCATCGTATAACATTTAATAGAATAAAACTGCTACCGGAGGGGATATGACTAATTTTCGTCTTTAATCCTGTTACAATTAGCTTACGGCGCGCACCAATCGCATACATTGCAGACGCAGTATACGCCACGAAGTTTACTCGATCTTCGAGAAGATGCGTCGTCGTTTCAGCAGCATATCGCCTGCTCGTAAAGTGATTTTAATATTTGAGAAGCGGAAAAAGCATCGCTCCGATACGCGGTCCGGCGATGGCGTCGATAAAAAGTAATTCCGACGGTTTCTTACGGCCATAAACAGACAGTGATCTAACGTCGAACGGGATACGAGCGGACAATGGCCGTTATCCGCGTTATGGCAGCCTTATCTATGAGTTTTTTCTCCTTCTGCTGCTGCGAAGAAGACCTTTCTTTACGACACGATCCTCGAACGGGCAAATTTCGCGAGGCCACGGTGAGAAGCAACTTTCCTGCAACGGTTTAACCGTTCCACCATCGAGAATAGCTTCTCCAGGTTCTTATCTGCAATGTTGATTAATTGCTACGTACTCGCACCGGACACGTTCCCACTGAAACACGTTTGAAATTTTTCGTGGGCTAATGAGAAATATTATTTACCGGGAAACTATTACGCTTTCTGTATCAGGATTTTGCACATTTATTTATGGATGTTTGACGAGCATACGTTATTTCTTTCAAGTGAAAAAAAAAAACAAAATTGCGTGGGTTATATACTTTTGAAGTTGTTAAATTTTGCAGCGGATACACGAGTCCGTCCTGTCCGCTTCAAAGTATTAATAAATACCCGCGGAAGAGCTTTTCCGCGTCGAACTACTTAGCCGTGGCAATGTACACCGACTTTGCATCGAGTACACTTTTTTTTATGAACCTTTAATTCGCGAGAAAAGTAGAACATTATTCCCGGAGAAAGTCGGCGGGGTTGGCCCGACCACATTCTTCGTCTCAATCTCGCTCGGCCCTGCGCCCATGGGGAAAACAAAGTGCGCCAGTACAATAAAACTCCGCTAAAGCTTTTAACCGTGGCACACAACAAACACTACTTATTACAGAAACTTTTAATTATAATCCTCCCAGGCCGCCGCTCTACGAGAAAAGAAAAGATCGGTTCTGTTCTCTAGCTCTCTCTCTCTTTGCCGGACGGAAAGACTTCGACCAGACAGTTATTAGCTCCTTTCATCCTGAAAAGGACGACCCAGTTTAGGGACAATGGGCAACCCTTCAGACGACTCCGTTCCGAACGGAGAAACATCTGGCCGGGGTTCTCGCGTAAAAAGAAAACGCCCTGGACTGGCGAGGATCTCTTAATATTATTCCGTCGAATTTTCTTTAGCCAGGGAAACCCTTTGCGACTCCTTGAAATATTGTAAATCCCTCTTGAGGATTACCTTCTCGTCGAGGACCATTATTTTAACTGCCCCCACCCCCCTCCCCCGCGACGTGAACAGAAAGATCGAATTTTATCTCGCCGTTCTCTTTTAAACAAGGTCCACACGTTCCCTCGTTGACATTCTTAACCAGTTAACTGCGTTCGACGTGTGTACACGTCAATCAAAATCTTTATTACGGTGCAAAAACAATAATCTGTTGAAGAATGAATTGTTAATTTTCTATCAAATAAGAATGTAATCCTTCCTCGTTTTTCGTAAAATTTATAATAGGACACGTTGCCCTGCGTTCAACGCGTATACTCGTCATTGGTTGATTTTAATCCCGCGCTCTGTGGGGTATTTTTGAAATGAAATTCCGCGGTTAAGAGGTTAAAAGACGTCGGTAATAATACACATTCTCGAATTCTTCGAATCCTCTGTATCACGCGAATGCATAAAACTCGATTAATCCCGGTTTCGATGTACGTTCTTTCGGTTCGGAGCAATAATTGTTGAATCGCGCCGGCCAGGAATGAATTAGTAATATTTACAATTTCGATGGAATATTTTCCGGTCGGGGTAATAATGGGACGACGTGCCGCGACCGGCGTGCATGAACGACAGGAGCGCAATTAAGCAAACTAGTTTCGATTCGCAGTTACGTTTCGGGAATCCCGATTACCCGATTATCGTAACCCGGCATATTCACGAGAGCCGGGCGAACATAATCGTTATACCCCGACGGATTAAATCTTCGCGGAGTCGACGTGCTACGTCACCGGGAGGAGATTGCGGACTGTGGTCCGCTGCTATTGCACATCTTTCCTGATTACTCCGGCCGTAGTTTATGAACACGTTCCACCGACGACCCCTATTTCCATACCGAAAACGGGGATTCTCTCGTCCCTTTTTTTTCTCTCTCTCTTCCCTCTCTATTTTCTGCGCCGCACCACCCTTCAATTTTCTCTCGCTCTCTTCTTCGTTCTCTCTTTCTCCCTCTTGCTTTTTTCTCTGTCTGCTCTGTCTGCTTTCTTTCGGCTCCTCCCCGTGCGCCGGTCCTTCTCTTTTTGCTCCGTTTTCTACTGCGCCGCACGAGCACTTTGTGAAATACGCGCGCGACGTGTCAGGACACTCGAGAGCCATTCTAATTCGTGCCCAAGCGACGTTAACGAGTCCCACCAGTGCGTGGAAAACACCTCGTCCCATTTTATAATGCTACTCCAATTTCGGGAGCGTCTGGCGTGCTTAAAAACCCGGCCGGGGATCGATCGCGCGTCAATGCACCCCCGAACCGAGGGTGGGAACACTCGATGCGCATCCAGTCGCCGAACGGGGATGAGTTTCAGGAATTTTCGGATCGCCCTCGATTCGTATCTCTTTGCTGAAAAGTGAACGTTTGTTGAAATTTTAAAGCCACCGTTCCGCCGAGCAATTGTTCAACCTCCCAGTTAAAAAGTACACCGCCGCACGGTAAGTTTCTAAAACAAATTACTTCTCTGGATTTGAATTTTATTTTTCTATGCTGCAACGACCGTTACGTGACTGTATGCACAATGTTAAAGAATAATTTCTTCTTTCTTGAAAAGGATCCATATTAGGATCGAAACGTTGAAAGTCTAATTAAGCTAGCAATATTGCTTTAATTTGTATTTTTGATCGAACCGTTGCGCCGATATCGCCAACACATCTTGTTATTAACAACCTTACGATCGATAACAAAACACATTCAGTTAAAGAATAATATTCGAAGTACTGTAGCTGCGAAGCAACGAACTAGGTCAGCAGCAGAAAGTCTTGTAAGGTTGAAAATTGTGAATAATAAATACACCTTATAATCGTTGCTGCGTAAACAGATATTTACGCTGCAACGATCGCTAAATACGATTTTCACAGCACTGGAAAGACCTGATTACGGTAACAGTATACCGTGAAGTTTTTACGAGTTCATAAGGTAGAAAGTTCATTAATGTTTAATAGGATTTCATTTTAATCGACGATCGTCGTTAGCGAAAAATATCTAATTATCCCTCGATTTCCAGTCCCTCCGATATCGAAATACGAGTTTGCAAAAAGTTCCGTGGCTGCGACATACTTAGAATTCAAGTAAATTTTTTAAAAATCTGCAGTCCAACTTTACTTCTCGAAACAATCACGAATATCAAATTCCTCCGGCTGCTTTCCCATAAATTTTTACAGAATTATTTGATAGATCGAACTATAACATTTCGCAGAAGACAACGACGGCACCGTAGAGTTACAGAGTTCACTGATGGCGTCATCAATTCGAATATCTGTCTCCTCGTCGGTGATTCCTCGCCGTAAACCAGTTTCCAAAATTAATCTGCAGGCCATAGCACCCAAAGAAGCTCTAACACTTTACTGCCTTAATCTCGAGAGTTCGTACACCGGGAAGAGCGTAAAACTTAACGATACAGTTTCACTCTCGGAGCTGCTGATCGCAAACACGAGAGAGAGAGAGAGACAGAGAAGCTTTTCGAGTATGAAAACAAAAAGCGTTCTCTTACGATTACGTCTGCTTACGCTCGTATGAATTCTGATCGTAAATCGGGCGGCAGGCTCGCGAATTAATCGATTTTTCGGCGCGCACGAATCGCTAGGACAATGAAATGAGATAAAGTTCACTATCCGGTTTTCCAACGAGTTCAATCAGCCGAGAACATTTCCATAAATTCTGCATCACGCCCTAGACGGTTTCAAATAAATTCTTTCCCGAAATGCACGCTCAGTATCATTGAATAAATTAAATAAATTCGATCCGGAGAATCAGATAATTAATAAATCGCGCACGTCTGTTGCGAGAATAGAACGGGTCAACAACGATCGATGAATAATTTACACGACAATTCAAGTTGCCTATTATTTTTACTTTCCTCAATAAATTCTACAGCCAGCGTATTTCTCAGAGCCGAACAATAACTTAATAAGATGGAGCGGTTCACGCTGACCGTTAATGGGCTTTCGTTTTGTTCCGAGGCCTGAATGGCTTCCGGGCTCCCTTCTTTTTCGAGGAACAGGGAGAAAGGGGCGCACGGCGCCCTTTTATTTAAATATGAATCGGGCCTGGACGCTAAAGCGGCAATTTATTGCACGTATGGAACGCGGCTGAATTATTCAACGTTGACCCGGCTAACGCACTTTCTACTTCACGTCACTCGCGTTCGTTGCTCTTCCAATCGGGAAACTTTCTGTCTCCTCATCGGCGAGGTAAATACTTATTATCAGACGGTCCCGCGATTCATGCAAATGTTTGCCTCCGTGGATTACACTGGAAACGGTTTCCGTCATCTGCATGACAATCACTGCATCCGGAATTAAATTCTACAATTTTGTTCCTCTTTCGTTCACTTAATTACTGTTCTTGTTGACCCGATACAACGAGGAACGCATCGAAATTCTGTAAATAACAAGTCATCGCCCCGTCTTACTGCAGCGACGAGCACATTTGCGGAATTTTTTTATTTACCGTCATCGTTAATTGTCAAACCCGTCCCTGTTTCTTCGAATCACGTATAATTATTCTCGCTATCCTCGCAAAGTGAGAATCCTTATGCCAATTTATGCTTTCATAAAGTTCTCGTGAAAGCTTCAGCTTCGCAGTATGTCATAATTAATTTTCAAGCCCGTCCTCGCCCTTTAAAGTCCCGTCCATTCATGTCACTTTGTTAGAAGATTGTACATCTTTTTGTGCCTTTATTTCATCCGCGACTTCGTCAAACGCGAGAAAACGTTTCGTAGCGCGGCACATTTCAATTCTAGTTTTTACATAAGACGAGTCATGTATGTAGCTGGAAATATTTCTAGTTTTATTCTTAATGAAAGAGTCTCATTATTGTAAGTACATCACGAAGAAACGTATATCAGAGGCAAGATGGTTGTTCACTGGGAGAAGTACAATAAACATATTGTTCATGTTAATTAGTTTAAGCTCCTGCCTGTTCTTTGTAGATTATATGAAATAATGATGCCATCCTTTCAGTCGGCGGAGTGCTTTTATAATAATGAACGTGCATTTGAGTCAGAGCGGTGCATAAATCGACTAATAATTGAAAATGATTAATAGCTTGATTAACTGTTAGTCATAAGTTAAAGCTTTTTGATTAGTTATTCATAACTATATGGTACTAGTTAGTCACAGCTCTAAGTAATCGTTAATTGTTGATTATTAGTTTATTAGAACTAATGATTAATCATAAATAATAAGCAATAACTAACGATTACTTAGATCTGTGACTAACTAGTGTCATGTAGTTATGAATAACCAATCAAAAAGTTTTAAGAAATTACTATTTTGCTATGACTAACAATCGAACAGACTATTAGTCATATTTAATTATTAGTTGATTTGTGCCCTACTTTGATTTCAGTGAGACCGTACACGATTACATTGACTTCGATCACTGATTGTCCCCAGACGACTGTCTAAGAACATGATCGACGATACTGATATGATCCTCGGATGAGCAACGCTCATTCTAATAACTGCTTCGACTGAGCAGCGAAAAGTGGAGCAGAGCTTCCCCTGATATGGGTCACGCCAAGCACACGACGGACCTATAAATAGGCTTAAGCACAAAGCACACAACGCCAGCTTCCGTCTCTGTCTCTCCCCGCGTTTCTTCTCGACGGAGATCAAAGTTGCGGAGTGGCACTCCGTCGAGTGGATACGTGCTGATCCGAAGAGCTTAAAGCTCCCTGCAACCGCTGCGAGCTCGCCGAGCTTTTTCATAAGTGCTGAGGGTGCGAAGTAACCTCCAAGCAAAGGAACCGACGAGTCCCGTTATCCTTTCTGATTCCAGTAACAAATCGATCGATCCGAACCAGCATTATGCTCTTCGTGTTGCACGGTGTCTCCGTCAAATGCTCAAGAGTATAGGGATTTTCTGATGTAACATTTTGCATAGAAATTGAAGTGCCTTCAAAATTGAAATTCTTGAAAATTAAACTTAAGTACATGGATATTGAATGAATGAAATGCCTTGAAATTACAGTGCTTTTAGAATTGAGATTCTTAGAAATTAAATTTACCAATGGTTGAGTACTTGAAATGAATGAAGCGCCTAGTGTTTTAAAATTAATGAAAATTGCAATTTACAGTTGAAATTGAAGTGCCTCGACAATTGAAAATCCTGAAAATTAAATTTCTCAAAACTTGAGTACTTGAAATGAATGAATGATGTGCCTAGCGTTTTAAAATTAATGAAAATCGCAATTTACAGTTGAAATTAAAGTGCCTTAAAAATTACATTTTTTAAAACTTGAGTACATGAAATGATTGAAATGCCTAGCGGTTTAAAATTGATAAAAATCGCAATTCACAGATGAAATTAAAGCACCTCGACAATTGAAATTCTTGAAAATTAAATTTCTCAAAACTTGGGTACTTGAAATGAATGAATGAAATGCTTAGCATTTTAAAATTAATGAAAATCGCAATTTTTAGTTGAAATTAAATTTTTTTAAACTTGAGTACATGAAATGAATGAATTAAATGCCTGGCATTTTAAAGTTAATGAAAATTGCAATTTACAGTTGAAATGAAAGTGCTTTAAAAATTAAATTTTCCAAACTTGAGTACATGAAATTATTGAAATGCCTAGCGGTTTAAAATTGATAAAAATCGCACTTCACAATTGAAATTAAAATGCCTCGACAATTGAAATTCTTAAAAATTAAATTTCTCAAAACTTGAGAACATGAAATGAATGAATGAAATGCCTAGCGTTTTAAAATTAATAAAAATCGCAATTTATAGTTGAAATAAATGTGCCTTAAAAATTAAATTTTCGAATACTTGAGTGCATGAAATGAATAAAATGTCTAGCATTTTGAAATTGATAAAAATCGCAATTCACAGTTCAAAATTAAAGTGCCTCGACAATTGAAATTCTTGAAAATTAAATTTCTCAAAACCTGAGTACATGAAATGTATGAATGAAATGCCTAGCGATTTAGAATTGATAAAAATCGCAATTTACAGTTGCTTCGCGAAGTACACTCGCAGCACTACCGTACAGAAGATGTGAAGCAGGAGTTGAAAAGGGATGTATTTAATCCAAAATCCTGGAGCAGACGTGTCAGCGAGGCAGCCGTGCAGACCTGTGGCTTCAATGCGAGGACACAGAGTCTTAAGGAGAAGGATTTATTCGCAGGAGTTGTCTAGCAGGGAGGAAGTTTCTGGGATCGAAACTGAGGGAAAGCTCTGTGATGGTGAACCTGGAATGGGTAGGGTCGGGTTTGGACGATGCCGAGGCACAATATAAATATGGATCACCGGGGATCCAGAGCCTGGTAAAAACGACCTACTTTCGGTCCGAAGTTTACTGGACTACAAACTCGGCTGAAGACTGTACTTATCCGACGATGGTGCCTCTCGAAGATTTCCTCGTGTATACTGTTCCGCTTGAAGCATCATTATATCAATCTCCGGGGAATCGCTATACAAATATACTCGTGTTTTACATCGCGGTGGACGTCTCGATAAAAATACTTGTAACGCTGAAATTCGTTTTGAATAGGACGATCGCAAAGTGAAGTATTATCCTGAAAAATATAAAATTGTTCAGCAATTTTCAATCATGTTTTACAAAAAAAAGAGAACTACGTGAGAATTGATTTCTTTCTCGCTGCCGGAAGATCAGTATTGAAATGAGACCCTTCCAACTGCGGGTCAAAATTGACCCAACTTCGGCATCCCAGACTTAGAGTGCAGAATAAAGAAAGAACATCGTTTAGATTCTCTCGAGACCATTTCCAATCCAGTCGTAATCCGAATGTAAATCCGCGAGTAATCCAGCATGGTTAAAGAGGAAGCAAGCGGTAAGATGGCACATCGGTGCACTCTCCGGCTGCTTCCTGCGGCTCGAAGCGCAAGAGGGAAAGGGCCAACGATCCGGTGAAGGGCTCAGATAATTTTTTAACGGCGGGAAGCTTCCAGCCCATTACTGCCGCTCGTAAATAACTGCCGCGGCGCTTCCATTCCGCCTGGGACGACACACAATTTTATGGTGCCGCCGCGATAAATAACCGCCGGTTGTCGATTCCATTATACAGGTAATAAATCGGCGTCGGCCGGTTGACGATTCGCGAAAATTCGCGGCGCAGACAATATCTGCTGAAAGGGGTGTTCCGATTTTCGCGAACTTTTTTCCACGAATGTCTAGAAATTTCTTTCATGGAAATTATCGAACCTTCGGCATTGGTATTTTCTACACGCCTTCATTGGTATTTGGAGTACATATGCAATTTTGTTCAAGTACAAATAATCAAAATTACAGGAATATCTACGACATTTGTACTTCTAGAGAATGCAGAAAACAAGAGATCGATTTTTGGAGATGCAAAACTAGAACCGCCCTAACAGGACGGGCGCGAACCCGCGAAAAGTGGCGCCGTCCGAGAGCGATCCGTCTTTACCACTGACAGACAGGTATTACCGAGGATACCGGGCCAGTAGACAGCGCTCTCGCCGTCCTGTAAACAACGGGAAAATAGTACAAAAGCCCCAGCCAGGATTCCTGCGAATCCGTTCTCTCTCGCGGAAGTTCGGCCCGAACGTTCGGAAGTTTGCGGCTGACTTCCGAAGCCTTGGATAAAGGTGGAAGCCAATAAGCTAAATATCTGCGAGGAGACCAGCAGATTTTCTTGTTGAAGCCCTGCAGAAGTGAAACCAAAGTTTCGCGAGCCCTTCTGTTGTATCGACCGCCATACCAAACCATTTGTCAACGAGCTGTCTGTAATTCGCCAAAGAAAAACCACTTCGTGCCAAGTACGTTTAATTTATCGAATTATTGTACATGTTTCTAGATTAATGGGGAAAGTCTGATTTTTAAGCCACGATCGGATTATCATTTATTACTGTTCACCTAAATTTCATGTTTATCCAACTGACTAATTACTGTCAATTATAAAGGCGACCCTACCGAGAAATATGATTAACGAATTTCATTATTACATATATTCGTATTTTGCATTAGTAACAATTTCTATACGAGTAAATAATGCGTACAAATTCGGATGTTGTGCTATGCATAAATTAATGGTAATAATTAGACTGTACGCCCTCATGAAAGCATAAATTCATATGAACCAATTTGTCGGAGCTGAAATTAAACAGAAATTTCCTCGCAATATCAAAGATTCCAACAGGTATCATATAAAATAACAACGGTACCGAAACATTACCAAACTATGACCGTATTAACTTTTAATATTACACGAAATCCGACGACAATAAAATTAGTTGTTTCGGACGATTTAAAGAACAGTAAATTTCCCAAATTCTTGCGTTGGAATGACGTGCCCACACACATGTCGCAAATTAGTTTCCTCAGAATTTTAAATTTTTTTAAACCCATTGGTTTTTCTTTAAAAACACGTTTTTATTGTACACGGTTCGGTCACGCGTTTTCGCGGGGAACAATTACCAGCGCAAGGGGTTAGGTTAATTAACTTTGTGATCAAAAGATCGGCGAACCTTAAGGAGTGGAGATCGTGTATTTTTTTTCGTCTATTAAATTCTGCTGAATGTCTGGCGTCCTCGTTGGTTCTCCAGAAAACGACCGGGGTCCGTCGATTTCCAATATTTCCGATCGCGCAATGCAAATTCGCGTCGAGTTATTAACCCGATCTTCTGGAAGGACGTTCGAGGAGCCCGGTAGGCAGCTATCGAAATGAGATCTTCGGCTAACGAACGTCTCTCCTTTCCAGACGCGAAGCCACCGGAGGTTGTTCCTCGTCCGATAGAAATATGCACGGCGATGCGGTGCGCGGACGACAACCACGACGACGACGACGACGACGACTTTCTGTACCGGAAGTTCGCCAGCTTATTTATAATTATGTACCGGGGGCCACTATTGATCGTCCTAATTGGATCCACGGTCGAATGCGAGATAATCGAAGCGGCCAATTTAGATGCTGGGCTCTGCTCGTTCGTGGCTCGGAATCTCATTAGCCACGGCCCGGAGATTCTCGCGGGAATAAATAAAAAAAAAGAAAAAAGAAAGAGAAAAAGTCGAAAGAAAGAAGGAACCGCTTCGATTCGCGGTACGCGAACTTCCTGCGGATCCTCGACTATGGCCCTTTGCAGTTACTCACGATCCAGAGAACCGTTCTTCGATTCTCTACCAGAAGAACCGCGCGGGGTACCTCTTTCTTTGCGAAACTTGTGTAATATTGCAAGCATCCAGCGGGTTAAATTATTGGCCCCTTTACTTGTCTGTGCGATTTATTAAAATACTTCTGTCGAGGTTCGTTGTTCATTCTTTTTAAGAATGTAACACGAATGTTCGGTAAATACTAATAGAAACGAGACTACACCATAATACTTGAAATCATTCTTCATTTTCGTATCATTCTCGACCGTAGAACCGCTATGGTGGGTTTAAAAATTTCAGAATCACCCTACAGCAACTCTCCAAAGTCACGTAAATCGCAGCAGGCCAGATAATCAGTACAGAAAACTCGTGGAAAACAAAGGTAGGAGGAAAACGCGAACAAAAAGGAAACCGGGCCGTACGAAAACTATTCGGAAAAAGTCGAACGGAAGGTCGTACGCTCGTCGAGGGATGTTTCGCCGCGCGAAAGTCTACGGATAATTATTTTCCGACGGTGAAGAGCGAAACTGAACTCTCGCCGAAATTCTAAGGAAGATATTAGGCAACGTTTTCCCAGGCGAGATTTATGGAACGAATGCTTCAACACGCAACGGGCTTCTCGGATATGAAATGCAAGCTGGCATTAGCCCAAATTGCTGAATGTCTAAAGACACACCGAATCCTTATTATTTACTGGCCTCTCCGTCGACGTGCCAGCCCCTGTATTTTGTTGCGTTCTCTCTCCATTCCGCAATCCTCGAGACGCACGCAAATTTTCACGTATCCCGCAGTTACCAGCGACCAGGGAATACACGTTGCACATTTTTCGGGACATAAATCTTCCGGTTCGAAACGGGTAGCGAAATTTCTGGCACGACCGAATTCGGTCTCCGTTTTCGAAACGAGTTTCCCGAAACGCTGCCACCCTGCACCAAAAGATGCTGACTGCTGCCCGCTGGGAAACCATTCTGCTAGATAGTTGTTAACCAACTGGTGGAAACGCTGTGCAAATTAATTTGAAGTTGATATTCTACTTTAGATTTATTAAGTTTGCTTTTTTCATTGTTTTTAAATGGACCATGGAACGTAACACAAATTCGTATGGTTATTTATAATATCTTCTTCACCAGGAATATTGAGGAATTAATGTTGACTTCACTCTGGAAGGGCGAGGAATTTTGGTGGTATTTGAAAAATGAGCTGGCCCTTATTGATTCCACTCGAGATCAAATTGCACATCGTTGTTCAGAATCGAGTGTTTTATTTGGTTATTTTCAATGTCTTCCACTGTGAAAGGACGAGGACATTTTATGGTATCTTCGAGTGAGAGAAAATTTGATATCTGAAAAATAAGTTGGTCCGTATTGATTCCACTCGAGGTCAAATTGCACAGCGTTGTCCAGAGTCGAGTGTTTTATTTGGTTATTTTAAATGTCTTCTTTAATGTTTTCTCCGTCAGAAATATGGAGGATTTAATGTCGACTTCATTGTGAAAGGACGAGGACATTTTGTGGTGCCTTCGAGTGATCGAAAATTTGATATCTGAAAAATAAGCTGGTCCGTATTGATTCCACTCGAGATCAAATTGCACCCCGTAGTCCAGAATCGAGTGTTTTATTTGGTTATTTTCAATGTCTTCTGTAATGTCTTCTCCGTCAGAAATATGGAGGATTTAATGTCGACTTCATTGTGGTAGGACGAGGACATTTTGTAGTGACTTCGAGTGATCGAAAATTTGATATCTGAAAAATAAGCTGATCCGTATTGATTCCACTCGAGATCAAATTGCACCCCGTTGTAGAGAGTCGAGTGTTTTATTTAATTATTTTCAATGTTTTCTTTAATATTTTCTGCACCAGGAATATGGAGGATTTAATGTCGACTTTACTGTGGGGGGACGAGGACTTATTGTGGTGTTTGTCGAGTGTGGGAGGATGCGATATCTGAAAAATGAGCTGGTCCTTATTGATTCCACTCGAGGTCAAATTGCACACCGTTGTCCAGAGTCGAGTGTTTTATTTGGTTATTTTAAATGTCTTCTTTAATGTTTTCTCCGTCAGAAATATGGAGGATTTAATGTTGACTTCCTTGTGGAAGGACGAGGACATTTTATGGTGTTTGTCGAGTGTGGGACAATTTGATATCTGAAACATGAGCTGGTCCGTATTGATTCCACTCGAGATCAAATTGTACACCGTTGTCCAGAGTCTAGTACTTTTTGGTTATTTTAAATGTTTTCTTCAATATTTTCTCCATCAGGGATATGGAGGATTTAATGTCGACTTCACTGTGAAAGGACGAGGACATTTTGTGGTGCCTTCGAGTGATCGAAAATATGATATCTGAAAAATAAGCTGGTCCGTATTGATTCCACTCGAGATCAAATTGTACACCGTTGTCCAGAGTCTAGTACGTTTTGGTTATTTTCAATGCCATCTTTAATGTTTTCTCCGTCAGAAATATGGAGGATTTAATGTCGACTTCATTGTGGAAGGACGAGGACATTTTGTGGTGCCTTCGAGTGATCGAAAATTTGATATCTGAAAAATAAGCTGGTCCGTATTGATTCCACTCGAGGTCAAATTTCACCCCGCTGTCCAGAGTCTAGTACTTTTTGGTTATTATCAATGTCTTCTTTAATATTTTCTGCACCAGGAATATGGAGGATTTAATGTCGACTTTACTGTGGAGGGACGAGGACTTATTGTGGTGTTTGTCGAGTGTGGGAGGATGCGATATCTGAAAAATGAGCTGGTCCTTATTGATTCCACTCGAGGTCAAATTGCCCACCGTTGTCCAGAGTCGAGTGTTTCACTGGAGATAAGTGACAGAGGCGGGGACCAGCTTGGATTTCAGCAGCGAAGCGAGCAACGATACGATTGCACCGAGCCGCGACCGCTGTCGAAACCAGGTTGGAAGCGTGGTTCCGTCTAATCGGATGCGTTCCACGCGCGGCACGAGCGTCGAGTGCATTTCCGGCCTGCAGTAGACTCGCGTTCACCGACAGCTCCACACTGGCGAGGTTACAGCGCGCGCACGTGCGTCGAATAATGGGTGCAATTAGCACTGTGCCTCGCGAGAAACTTCTCAGCCCGTGCACGTGGAAATCGCTTTTCCAATTTTATCTCAAGGACCCTTCACCTAATCATAAAATTCTAAAAATATCCGAGGATAGATGGCATTTCCTTGATTAAAATGCGAGAAGAATCAGCCCGATCGGACATCTAGTTTCGTAGATAAAAATTCTTAAATACCGCAATGTTTAGAGACTCATATTTTGTGAACAAATTTCAAACAAGTGAAATGTTGACTCGTACTCTAATGAAATGCTTCAGAGTGCATTTGTAACAAAATCCTTGTAGCAGAAATTAATTTTTCACCGTGGACGAATGACCGCGTCACCCATGTGTCCCGTCGAACGAGAACGTCATCCTTTTGCGTCACTCCAACGCCAGCGGTGTTCTTTTACGTGTATCGCATGCACTTTTCCGGAAGAACGTCTCTCTCGTTCTCTCTCTCGATTGCTGCGTCTCTGTTTCGATCAAGGTTTCAGGTTTCAAAGCTTTCGGCGATGTCCCGGGGATGGTTATATTCGAAGATGTATTTTTTAGCTTTATTGACGGACTGGGAAGGGGTTGCTTGTTTGAACGGGGAATGAGAGTCGCTTCGACAGAGAAAGGAAAATATAGTGGAAATAACAATGGTGTGCTTCGAACAATGGGTCACGTTTCGGTACTGCTTCTCGCTGCACCCACGGTTTACACGATGCTCATTGATTACACGCTTTAATAGCAAAGTTACTTATTCCGACCGTTCCGCGATAAAGACGTGATAATTAAGCTGCTTATACTTTATACATTCACGGTATACAGAAATGTTTACAATTGGGGGCAATTGCGTACATTTGTATCACAAGAAATCCGTCAGTTTCTTCGGTTTCTTCAGAAAACGTTGAAAACTGATCAATGAAAACTAGAATCAAAGTGCAGACTTTTTAATTTGTTTCTGATGCAATGAATTTCAGTTCTTCCCGAAAGTAAACATGAAAATGTTGAAAACCAAAAAACTAGAATTAAACGGAGATCTAATTTTACAGTAAATAAGTACTCGATCTGCGTCGAATTTTCCCAAAAATGTCCATTTCGGTAAATGTTGCGCAATCGATGTCGCGGCAAACTGACGAAATAATTGGACGAATGTTTTCATTTATTTTCAATGAACGCAGGAACGAATACACGCATCGTTGGACTAACTATTGAATTACCTATTAGCGCATCTAGCAAATTTCCCGGGTATTATCTGCAATTTGTTACGAGCTGCCAATATGCATTTCCATGTCAAATTGAATAGCGGACAGTTGTAACACCAGTTGCAGGCGGGTCTTTGTCCGGAAAAGTTCGAAATTTATAAATCCGGAACGGCGGGGCGATCGATCGGCGAACGCATACAAATTCGCAGGTTCTCGCGACGGATGGTGGGAGAGGAGAACGTTTCACTCGCGCATCGGGGAACGGCAACGATGTAACCGCGGTCGCTGTCGATCGCGAAACAATGCACTCTGCCGATATTTAGTTACATCCCGTCAACGACAGGTGTTGCGCCAAATTCACGGTAACGGCCGAACGAGGGCAGATTACAGGAAAGTGATTGTTGTGTCGCTCGGACCGAACTGCCTCTCGATAGCGTGTTCGTTTAGATCCTGATGGCTCGTGTAAACGCTAACACTAATCAATAATTCATTTATCACATTCCGCATTCCTTCCTTCCGTGTATCCCGTTCTTTTATCCCCATTTTATTTTTCCCCATCCTTTCCTGAACATGTGGCGTTCTCGCATTTGCGATATTTTAAATTATCTTCTACGCTTGTATTTATTTTTGGTTCAATATTTGTGATATTTTGTCCCGAAATGTAATTCATTGTATTTTTCCTACCGAACTCTCTGCGGTATTGTGCTCGCAATTGTTGTTTGTATATTTTTATCCGCAGTATTTACCTGCGATATTTTACATTCGGCTTTGATCTTCGATTTATCACAGTTACTGCGCTTGACACTACATTTTCGAATCTGCCCCCTCGAAATTGGATTAGTGAAAAATACAGTTGCAAAAACCGGGAGCATATTCATTTGTTACCGGCCTCGCAAATCCGGCTCCATTACACAGTTTCCGATAAAGATTACATCGATCTCCCCGGTTACGTAGCAACACAGCTGTCACTGTTATTAACACGAGTGGTCTGATTTTCGTCAATAACGCAGTTCGAATAATTGATTCATATCGTTTCGTTGCACGGCCCCCGCGAAAATTGGCGAATTCGTTCCGAGAATAGCGTTCCCATTGGAAAAGCGGAGAATTTTCTCCGTTCGAATGAACGATGACGATCGGTTCTCATTGTCTATCAGGAAAAACAGATGCCACGAGGAAATTCGAGACGTACATCACCGTATTCTCGACGAGTTAAACGTTCCATCTGAAATGTCCGTTCCACAAATCCCTTGGCAGCGCGTTGTCCGCGAGTTCTGCCATGAATATTGTAATGAAATAACGGTAAACAACTCGAAACAGCCGTGGGATAATATTCTCGCTGACGCAAATGCCATAACCGGGGGAAAAAAGAACAGCGGCGCTGCCGATGCTTTTCCATTTCCGTTCAGCGAGCCGAATGCAATTTTGAAAAGGGGAATTTCGAGCCGAAAGTGGCCGGTCGAATGAACGAGTGCCGCTGCCGTGCCCAACGCTAGCGCATTTTTGTCTTCAATATTTCATCGGGGCCAGGTAAAAGGGCAAGGCTAATTGAAACCGGCTCAATTTGCAAAACCGCGGACACAAGCTCGTGCGCGCGCGGTCGCGCCACGCTGATTGGTGTTACATGGATTATGCAGCGTGTAGCGTGTCGCCCCTGCTTTTGCGAAGACGCGTCGCGTCGCGGCGCCGCACAAAGCTGATTGCGGCTATTATTCGGTAGCGGCCTAGCCGCAGATGGTCTTTCATAGTACTGGCTCGCGTTGCAACAGAGGAGAACGCGCCCTCCACACTCGTCACGTTCAAAATAAAGACAATAAACTATCTCGGTTCGAGTATCGACAAGACAAATCTAGGAGAAGATGGGCTTTTAGCAACTTCACAAGATTGCTTCTTCGTTGCTTGATCATTTCTTTGCTGAATTAGCTAAAGAATTTAAAATAACTAGTACGAAAGAAGTAACAAATTTCTTAGACGGAGAAATTATTAGATTAAAGGATGGTTCTATTTTTATACACCAGGCAAAATATATTGAAAGTATTTTACGGAAATTTAATTTATGGGAGGCAAGTAGTGTCTGTACTCCAATAGAAGCAAGTTGGGATGCAGGTATTTTAGAAGGGAACAATTGTAAAGCACCCTATAGGGAGGCCGTAGGTAGCCTCATGTATCTTCAGATATTTAGCCGGCCCGATATAAGCTGCGCCGTAACTATTGCTTCGAGAGCACTAGAAAAACCGTGCGAAAGACATTGGTTACTCGTTAAGCGAATACTAAGGTACCTCAAAGGTACTGTAGAATTAGGGTTATTTTATACTAAAGGCGGTAATTTTAAGGTATATAGTGACGCAGATTATGCGGGAGACAAAGAGACACGCAATTCAACTGGTATCGTAGTTCGGGTATCGTGTGTCAATACGCGGATGCAGCCATCTCATGGCAGAGTAAGAGGCAACAATGTGTATCATTGTCTACAACTGAAGCTGAGTATGTTAGTGCAGCATCAGCTGTTAAAGAGACTGTCTGGTTCAAGAAACTGTTCCGTGAATGCGAAATTAATGTACAATACACATTATTGGTAGACAATATGAGTGCGATCAAATTAATAAAAAATCCAGAGTTTCACCAGAGAAGCAAACATATCGATGTGAAATATCACTTCATACGTGATCTATATAATAAAAGCGAAATTGATGTAAAGTATGTTAAGACTGATGAGCAGTTAGCTGATATTTTTACAAAAGCACTATGTAAACCGCGTTTTGTATATTTAGTAAGGAAATTAGGAATTATAAGTAGAGGCGATATTGAGAACTAAGGATGTAGTTTTTTTTGTTTTTGAAGGTTGAGGTTTAGGGAGAGTGTTGAAATAAAGCTCAAACCGAAAAATGTTAGGGTGTCGCCGGTAATACTACAAGCAAAACGATTTGGGAAAAACACAGGAGGTGCGGAAGCGGAAATTTTTTTTCTTAGATGTTGAGTTTTAGGGAGAGTGTTGAAATAAAGCTCAAACCCAAAAATGTTAGGGTGTCGCCGTTAATACTACAAGCAAAACGATTTGGGAAAAACACAGGAGGTGTGGAAGCGGAAAATTTTTTTCTTAGATTTTGAGTTTTAGGGAGAGTGTTGAAATAAAGCTCAAACCCAAAAATGTTAGGGTGTCGCCGGTAATATTACAAGCAAAACGATTTGGGAAAAACACAGGAGGTGCGGAAGCGGAAATTTTTTTTCTTAGATTTTGAGTTTTAGGGAGAGTGTTGAAGTCAAAAAATGTTGTAAAAGAAAACTCAAGAATTTTGTAACATTGTAATGGGTGTTGTGCGTCACGTCGAAGTGACGATCGACGATCAAAAAGACGATCGGCGATCAAAAAGACGATCGGCAGCCGGAGCGACGAACAAGACAAGAGTCGCGAGCTCAGTTCGACGCTAGAGTCGGTTTAGGCAGGATATACCTGGTGCTGTTACCCATTAGCTATTTAAAATAAAGTTATTGTTAAAAGTTACCTATTTCACTAAACTGATTTATTCCACTAAACATCATATCCCTTAACAGATTTGTATAAACTATTATAAATTCACCTTTGTATAAAACACTTTTGATTGTAATTTATGTGGTCACTAATGACCTAGCTGTTAATGCGACCACATTAAAATAAACAATAAATAAATAAATAAATAAATTTTTCGAGAAATGGTTGAATATTTTGCTAGGACACCATTTTCTGAAATTTTGTAGAAAATTCGTGACTCGCTATACAATCTGTGGGTTAAATCGTCGCTTGAATAAATTTCGACCTGATGTTCTAGATTCGTGGAAGGGAAAAATCATTTTGGGAAGTCTATTAGCGAGACGGGGACCTTTTATAGCTGCACACTGACTTTATTTTAAGTCGTCGTCCGCCTTTATCTTAAGCCATCAACGTGTCGGCCATGAAAATTCAGCGTGCGACCCGGAGAGGTATGAAGCACGCTTGTCTATCTTGACTCTAAAAGGGTCTTGACGCGGCCCGTTGTTCATAATTCAAGAAGGCAGAAATACCAACGATCAGCTCGTAATAAATAACACATCCTTGGTTTCCATGAATATTTAACGGCGCGGTACCCGGGCGAAACACACCGCTCGTATTTCTTGCGGGAAATAATGGCAGCGCGGTAAATTAACCTTGATCAGAATAAACGTGCCGCGGTAGATCTTCGTAACACACCCCGTGGAAAAAATCGCGGCGGAGGCTATCGTAAACGACGCCCTTTTGAATATGATGGTTAATTTCCTTTCAATGGCATGCTGCGTTTCAGATTACGTTAAAAAAAATTGCTCCCGTCTACGACGAACCCTTTCCAAGGGTAATGTAAACGCATGTCATCCCTTATTCTTAATTTGCTGCCTGCTAACTGTGCTTAATGTTCGCGTAATAAAAACGCACGACTGCAATTCATTATTCTGCTGAGTGCCCATTTACATAAGTAGTTTTTCCTATTTGTGTTGCGCAAATTTATTCGACCCTTGTTAAGCCGAAGGGACGCGCTGTAAAGATAGAAACAATTTAACATACATTATTTTCGTACAATGTGATTCTTGCACGATTCGATTTCAGAAAAATGATTAGGTTATCAATGTAAAATTATACGTGTTCAGTGCACGACTGGTGTTCTACATATTTTCAGTGATAAATAAAACGAAGGCGAAGCTAAACACTTCTTCGGATAGTTGAATAGCAGGAGAACTTCGAATTGGATCTTGACGATTCACATTCAGGCTAACACCATGATCCCCGGAATCCTCGAATTGTTACTTTGACGACTCCCGACAGTCTATTTGCCCAGGCGAACATTCTCGCGAGAGGCCATCAGACCAATGGTGGTCCGGGGTTAATTGTATTTCTATATCCGTTCGGTATCCGTTTAGTCGGCCCGTTTCTTGTGTCCCATCTAACCTGAAACTGATACGTACACGATCGCGCGGTTCGACCCTGTGCGCAGTTCGAGGGCTTTGTCGACGAGAGAGACGATGATTCGCCGGCGTGGAATTAGCATGAAAAGCGACGGTCGTCTAATCCAATGCATTCCGGCGTGCTCACGCTTGTCGAATTCGCTTCCTTGTATGCGGGTTGCAACGGCTTACACGAACGGAGACGTCATGGGCATGCACGTGCCTTGTCTACACGGGGCTTGCGATAACAAGAAGTCCATAACGCGTGCACGTTCCCAAGGAACAACTTATCCTCTTGTACTATTCTGACAATCCTACGGTTCTAATTGTCACGGGAATTCCGACGGGGTTACAAATTGACAAGCGTCGCGAATGAAAATTTCACAGCAGATATTCACACCAGCCTAAAAAAATATTCGATCTGTGCGATTTCTAGATGTTCTTTTAGATTACTTATTTTTATTAGATTTACTGTTAGTTTGTATACTGACATCTTTAGTTTCAAAAATTTTTACAACAATTTTTAATTTCATCTACTTAATCTTGCTATAAATGTTATTCAATAAGAAAAAACATATACATATCTAACGAAAACTCTGATAACTACAACCGGTTACAACGTTATAAACCGCTTTTACATATCCTCACATTGTTCACGCTCTTTACATCTTTTTCATACCTCGCGCATTCAAACCAACTCAAACCGCACTCTCGTAACAACCGCTCATTCATACCAACTGCCTCACCATAATTATACTCAACGATAAATGCATAAAGATCCGCAGCGTCTATTCGTCACAAATAAAAGATATTTAGGTAGCATGTTCGGAGATAGCACAGTCCACGCCCTTTAAGATCTGGTCTATTAGATTACTATTTACTTATTTTTATTAGATTTACTACTAGTTTATATACTGACATCTTTAATTTCCAAAATTTTACAACAATTTTGACTTTCATCTACTTAATCTTGCTATAAATGCATAGAGATCCGAAGTGTCTATTCATCACAAATAAAAGAGATATTTATGTAGCATGTGAGCAGATAGCAGAGTCCACGCCCTTTAAGATCTGGTCTATTAGATTACTATTCATTAATTTTTATTAGATTTACTACTAGTTTATATACTGACATCTTTAATTTCCAAAATTTTACAACAATTTTGACTTTCATCTACTTAATCTTGCTATAAATTGCATAGAGATCCGAAGTGTCTATTCATCAGAAATAAAAGAGATATTTATGTAGCATGTGAGCAGATAACAGAGTCCACGCGCCCTTCAACCGCTTAACTGCGGAATTTAGTTTGAAAAATCCGCCACAGAGTGTGGAATTAAAATCAAGCAAAGTCAAGTATGTATACGAGTACACGTCGAACGCAGGGCAAATGGTGCTACTATAAATTTTATGAAAAACGAGGAAGGATTGCATTTATATTTGACAAAAAAATTAACAATTCATTCTTGAAGAGGTTATTGTTATTGCACCGCAATAGAGATTTGCATTGACGTGTATACACGTCGAACGCAGTTAACTGGTTAAACTTCTTTTTGTTCCGCGTCGATATCTCTATCCGTTCCCGAGATATAAGCGTCGAAAGTTTTGTTAGTGGAGGGGGAATGGCGCCCATTCATAAATAAGTTCCTGAAAATGTGTACGCACTAATAGTAATAGTAAAAACTGACCTACCTCAATGTGCAGCGCGTTGGATTGGTCAGCAACGAGTGCGAATGAGAGACCCACTGTGCGAGAGGGACAGAGATACTCTAAAGCCGAAAAATTACCTTCCCTTAACACGACGATATCTCGGGAACCAGGCATCGCATCGCGGTAAACCAACCAGGGTTTTAAAGCGCAGGCATCGCGCTCTCCAACGCTTGAAAATTTAATAAAATAGCCTTACTGGTTCCGAAGTTACAACAATTCGAAAATGGACTAATTTCAATACGATTCCACCGCTCTTCTCACGAACTTCAATGGGACAAATTAAATACTTTATTGAACACTAGGTTTACGGAGGTCTAAATATAACTATTTTACATTAATTTATAAACATAACAGGAATGTGTCTATCCAAATTTTTGGCAATTTTTCCGATAGTATACAGGGTGGGGCAATAACTATGACCCCTTTAAATATTGAAGTTATTTGTAATAATATGAAAAAATATTGTATACAAAACTGACACGGTATAGAGGGGGGCATATTGTGACACAAACATTTTATGCGTGGGTGGATGCATAGAGGAGATTTCAAGGTCACCTTGATTTTTTTAAATAGAAAGACCTACTTTCTGTATGATGAATCGATAGATTATCGAATTCTGAGTAAAAATGTATTTACCTTCGTATGCCCTAAACCTAATAGTTAACGAGATGTTATCCAAAGAAGAATGAAAATTATTTCGATGATATCTCGTTAACTATTAGATTTTGGACATATGGAGGTCAATACATTTTTACTAAGAATTCGATAATCTATCGAACCATGATACAGAAAGTATCCACCCACGTAGAAAATGTTTGTGTCACAATATGTCCCCTTCTATACCGTGTAAGTTTCGTATACAACATTTTTTCATATTATTACAAATAACGGCAATATTTAAAGTGGTCATAGTTATTGCCCCACCCTGTATATACCCCAAGAATTAAATTTGGTAAACAATTTCTCAGGGAAGCATTTTTACAATCTTATTAATTGCAAATTAAGAATATTAGAACCCGTCATTTTTACGTAAACCTAGTGTTAACACTAATTTGATCCGCTATTTCACTCGGAAAGAATCAGTACGTACACCTGATACAAACTAGAAATAATTATATTTTACAGATTAATTTCGGCTGGAGAGATCTCCTCCCAAAAATTTCGACCGCGCCGAAATCGAGAATTTCTCCTGGGATTCGAATCAGACATTTTCGACACGTGCGAGCAATACAGAATTCATAACAAGGTAGAGTACTTCCGCCACGAAGTGGACAAAAGGTTGCACGAGCGAGGCACGCCGGGAAGAATAAACCCGAGGACACGAGGCGGGGCGAAACGAGGGGGTGAAACGTGTTAATACTCGCGGCATGTTTACCGGCTCGGCGAGAGAGGATGCTCGATTTTCGTGGAAAAGGAAGCAAAAGCAATCGCGTTATGCCCGCGGGCGAAATCCCGGGGAATAAGATGGCGGTTCGTTTCGAAGCCATGAAACACGGCGCGCGTTTCTTTCGTTTTCCCACGGTGTGCAGAAGGGAATTCGGAGGGGAGAGGGAAACGGACAAAGGGTCGCCAGGCACTGGTAATGCGTTTTAACTAGGAGTAAAGGGCAGATTTCCCTTACGGCGGTACAATTCAGACGCTTTTGTAGCCGGTACCGGTCGTAAACTGGATTTTGCGATGCCCGATACGGCGTGCGCGCACTGCTACTGCAATCGAGGATTCCGCGTCCCAACGAAAACTCCACGCGGCTTTAATAAACTCTCGGACGTAAACTGACCGTCCAGTAACAAGATTTTTTCCAGCCCACGATGATCCCGCTACGGCGAGAGTAAACTCGGAGAAACGCGGTTTTATATTTTAAATGGGACCAAGGAAACTGCCGGAGTTCTCCTGTTGCTGGAAATAAATGAAATCCGGAGAAATAATAAAAATATACAGCTTATCTCGCTCTGATTTACGGAACCTTTATCTCGCGCCGTTATCTTTATCCTGGATATTTATTAGAATCCGGTTTAATCCTCGGAGAGCAGACGTTTCTTCGCGTGGATCTACGTCTGTTGGTCGAAACACTGCAATGCGAATTGCATTACTTAGCATCCTGCATATGACATATGATTTTTTTATAATAGATTCTTATAATATATATTCATATTTTCATGTTGTTGACAAGCGATTCATCGCCAACGGTAACCGAAAGTTGAAAACGACAAGCGAACGGGACTCGAGCAAAGGACGAGCAGTCTCGTCAGATCCGACGACGGAAAAGGGCGTATTAATAAAGTTATTCGCCCCGGCATCTTGTAGTTTACCCTTCGCTTCAATCCCGGCCATCCCTTACAAAAAGTGCAGTAACTTGTCCGAGTACTCAGAATCAGCCTGTATAAAGCACAATTTTTTTGTAGGTTTATACGATTAAGATTCACCAAAGATTTTCCAAAGAATGGGAGCAAAGGGTTGGCGAATTTTTCTCATTATCACAATGGGCATTAATTACCGTCCAGCATAAATATCCCGCAGACGATGCAACCACGTGAAAGACCTCTCTATATTAATCGCAAAAAGGCGTGCCGTCCTGAACGAGTCATACCCACACTCCGACCGACGAACAGTGAATTAAGTCCGGCTATGGCCAGACACGAAAAAGGCGTATCCTTCTGGGAAGTCGAAAGCATTGCCAAAGAATGAGCCGAGCATAACTACAGTGTCTGAAACGGAGCCAGTTCCTTCGTCGCTATTCATATGCTCCTTCCTCTCTCGTCTCTCCCCCTTCCTCCCTTTCTCTCTCTCTCTTTCTATTTCCTTTTTTTCAGAAAAAAATTTCAATATCCCGTGGACTCGTATATAAATTCGCTGACGTTCTCGGTTTATCGATTATGAGTATGTTCGGTCACACTTTTTCTGATATATGTGTACCGTACTTTATGCTCCATGAATCAAAATGATCGAGTTTATTCGACCTCGCGAGGACTAGAATCGTTCCTGCTTTTATTCCTCCACCTTATAATTTCAATGAATGTGAAATGAAATCTATAAAACCGGTCGTATAACCGGCGATGGTGGGTTCAGTGTTAATAGTTCTTAAAAATTTACATAACTAAATAAGTGATTTAACTAAACGTAGGCGAATTGTTCGAATTGTTTAACACGAACACTGTATTTCGCGAAAGCAAGCGATATCGCCGCCTGTTATGGTTATCTCCGGTTCGGAAGAGGTGGGGATGCGATAAATCATGCGTATCGATCCAATCGATCGAACCGACAATCCGAAGTCGAGGCGTTAGTCTTAATTCGATCCTGATTCAAAAACAACGCCGCAGATGTTTCGTGGCCGCTTGTTGACGCAGTAATATACGCAGTATATGAGTGGAGATTTCAAATTAAATGTGAAAAACCGTGTTTAATCGGTCAGTGCAGTGGAAATTCGAGTACGATTTCTTTGCCCGACGTCCATTCGATTCCGGTTCCCGACTCTAAGCGTCCCCCTGTTAATTCCGATAGCACGGTTCCTGCGCCTAAAGCTCCCCGTGCTAACAAATTGACAGAATCGCCAGAAATGAGCGGACAATTCTGAAAAAATTAGGAACGTGTACGAGAAGGCGAACGTTTGAGCTCTGACGTATTGAAGTTTTCATGGGAAAATTGTGAGGTGTCGGGCGAGGTTTCGTCTTAATGGCTCGTTAAGCGGCGGAAAACGATCCGGTCCGCGGATCGATGCGCGTAAACAACGCGTTCGGCGAGCATTTGGCCGGGGCATAGCGAGCGCCGTCGAATAAGGCGAAGTTTGAATGGGTGCCCGGGGTAGCGGAGCTTTCGGAAGCTTCCTAACAAGTTTGTCAAGCGATCGGCCGAATTAGTCGCCTCAAAAGGCGCTCGATTTTCCCGGACGGCAATTACCGGGCGCGATCCTCGCTTGTTAAGGAAAGTGGCTACTCCCACGGCCGTTTTCGCCACGGTAATGGAACTTTTCGATTGAATCCCCGGGTCGATTATTCGGCCGTTATTTCGAGTGGTTGCGCCGGCACGCTTTCGATCTCGTCGATCGGGCTGATCCGTCCTGTCAGTCGGAGGGAGGTCTCTTTCCATCTTTCCTGTGGATCGACGTCGCCGGGGGCGCTCGTATCGGAACAACCTGCTGGAAAAAGAACTTTCGCTCGGCTAATATTTATTTTCGCGAAATTACATTAGCCCGGCCGCCGATAAGGGAATTACGAAAGTTGCGCGAAACTTCTCTTTCCTCGGAGACACCCCCCCCCCCCCCCCGCGGCCCGAGGTTTCCATCGCATGCCCCGGCGATTAAATACGGCGCAACCGTAAGATTCCCCGTTGATGAACGCAGGGAACCATCTCGCCAACTTCAAATGAATATTTGAATTTCATCGGAGGCGTTCTACATCTTGCAGGGATCCCGGCGTGACCCCGGGTTTTAAATCAACGGTGGACAGCTCGGTCTCCCGTGTCCGAGCCTCCGTCGACTTGTCCCGAGCCCGATTCACTGTGATTCGGTGCGATTAGGATTCTGCTTCCCATTTTGGAAAGTGTTTGATCGCAACTGGAACGAGGGATATTAATTTTGATATTTTTGAGACTCCTTAATCGATAGATATCAGTGTTTGTGGTCTCGACAAAGCGTAAGAATATTTATTATTTCATACGTTATTCACCGAACGAAACACAATCAGTTTGCGACCGACAATGTTTTAACACTTGAGATTCCTCGCAAGCTTGCACATAGGACCGTCAGCGAAACGATTTTCAAAGTTCTGAATAGGAGAAACGCGTTCTACGAACAATGAAAGCGTTCCGTCGAAAACAAGGACACTTTGTAGAACAATTAATCGGTTTGGAACGAAAAAGTTGACGCTGTAGACCGATTAAAGCACTTCGAATGAAAAAAAAAGGGCGGAGAACAATTAAAACTTTCCCGAATCGAAAAGAACCCGCGCGCGGTAGAACAATTAAAACTTTTCGAATCGGAGTGGGGACACGCAGAGTTCTGGAAAATTAGATGCATTGGATCTCGCATGTATGGATCCGCCGTCGCGTCGTTTCGAGACCGATCGAGTTTAGGGGGAATGCGATCCGAAGTATTATTTCGCCGAGGCAGGGAGAAAAACGAGCGAAAGAGGGTTTCGCCGAGGCTCGAAAGCCGATCGCGATTGTGCGGCATAGATATGACATCCGTGACGGAAACTTCTCCCAGGACTTTTCCCAGAGTTTATCAATAAGGGAAGTAAGCGGTTCGCGAGACCGGTTCCTCGTCTAGCGAGCAGCGGCAGTAGCAGCACGAGCCTCCGAGAACCCTTTTAAAAGTTTCAGAAGGTGGGATATAAAGTGTAATGTTTGGGGGATAAGGAATATTGAAACTCGCGGATCAACTTCGGAATAGAATCTCGAACGCCGCGATCCGATCGTTCGAGGAATTACCCGGATACCCTGGGATGGCCCTGCGGAGTCTCCCTCGCCCTCAAATATTTACATATTTCTGCGCGACCGGGATTGGGGATCAAAATATTTTCATATTTCAAGATTCTTGCGCATGCATCGCCGCGATCGGCGGGAAATTAATAAGATTTAGCCCACTCCGATCCTCGATTATATTCAATCTTTGAAGTTCGTTCGAACCCTGAATTGTTAAGTGAATCGAGTAAACTGTATAAAAATATAAGACAGCGGATCTTTTATGCAAAATAAAATTTGGTATTGGGGTCCGTGTGGGCGGGCATAAAACAGCGAAACAAATATTCGGGGAATTTATCGAGAAATCTGCGGAGACACATATTTAATGAATCCATAACAGCAAAGTTTCCCACGAGCCGAAGAATGTTCGATAGTTCCTGTGCAGTCGAAGAATTGAAATTTCCAAGTGGTTTACGCGACGAGTGCAGAATTCTTGAAGGAGTTTCGACTGCTCGCTAGAACACATATTCGTCTCGCACAATGCGGGATCGTAACCGAATGAAAGGGGACGCGTCGGTTGAATTCTCAGCACGCGTTTCATTGTAATTCGTGCATACAACCTGCTCTCTCCCTCCTACTCTTTGCAGGGTTCGCAGAGCCTTCGAGAAGTCGATCCCTCGAACGTTTCTCCCGATTAAAGGCGTTTCCTGTCGCAGCGATTCGACGGGGACGTGTCGTTTCTGTCGGCGAGTGAAACGAGCATATTCCTCGAGCAAAATATCGAGCGTGGAACAAGAAAAGCCACTTGGAAGACAGAGCTGCCATCAGGCGGGGCGGCGGCTACGTCTCCGCGGAGCGAGCGTGCTTCTAATGCGCTAGTCGACGTTAATGTACGCGCGTTTCCCAGCTACCGTGAAATACACTCGGGAAATATGGGGAATGCCGCGGCTGTTTTCCTAAATTTCCCGGTACGCCGTCGCCGGAGAGCTAACTTTCCACTTTTCGCTCCGTTGACGAACATACTTGCTATCCGATCCAGGCTGCGCCGCGAGAATCTTCGTTAGACTGCCTGGAATACGTGCAAAATACCTCCACCGCGGTATTGCTGGTGAGAAAATCTGGCTACAAGGACATTCACATTTTTCGGTCTGATTTATGAAGCCAATCTCTGTTAACCCGTTACGCTTGGTTAGACTGCACACGTCCATTGCGAAATTGCTGGCGAGTAAATGTCGCTAAAAGAAGTATATTTTCATATTGAATATTAAAAACAATCCTTTTAATATATTCCCTTCGTAATATAAAATGAGAAATTCTGACATCGGAGTTTTGCATGCCACTTTACTGCGAAACAGAATGTTAAATTTGTGTCCAGCGTAGAAACGTCTACATTCGAGAAGGGAAATATTGAGGTCTGTAAAACGTTCCACAAAATATTTATTTATTCTAAAAAGAATATTAGAGTTTTATCCGACATCCTATAAATTTCTGTTTGTGCTGGAAAGAATGTTTTGCCCAACATCCTGTAAACGTTCACGTTAAGAAAAATATTAGATCCGTTTCGAACACTTTATAAATTCCTGTTCGTGTTAGAAAGAATATTAGACGTGCGAGTGGCATTTTAGAATTTGAAAGAAGGGATATTAAATCATTCTCCCACCTCTCAAAAAGTGTTTGTCTCGAGTTTCAACGATCGGTCAAACATGGTTGAACGAAATGCATAAAAATGAACAGTTTTGACGGAAGTTTACAAAAACCTCTTTAACGCGAGATTGAATGGAACCGGCGAAGTTCGTAAAATCGTGGAGAGCCAGACGTGGAAAATGTGAGAACGAACATTCGGATGGAGCGTTACGGTTCCCCGCGAGTTTAATGCATCTCTCGGCGTTCGTGCGTTCATTTCCGAAAGATATTTTCGGTGTTTCCTTGATCAGCGTAACCGTCGCGCCGCCCCGCTACGTTCGAGCACGATTTTTCACGGCGAACCTCTCATTCCGACGATGATTTATCGCGGCACCGTCGAAAAACTTGCTAATGCGTGTGCACCCTGGACGAAGATACACGGCCACTGTCGGCAGCAGCGAATCGACTTCCAGCGATTTCCGGCGCTGCGTTATCGGGAATTAATCTTTCCCGTTCCGTTTCCAACCTCTCCGGGTTCTACTGTCGATAAAGAGAACGCCCCGAAGAAGAAGCTCGAATAATATTGCTCCACCATTATCGGATTATTAGGCCGGAAGCATCGTTTCCGTTCCAACAATCCGTCTGCGAAGCGTCCGCACTGCGTTTACGCGCAGAGCACACCGAAACGAGCGATCGCAATTTCAACGGCTCGAATGATCCGTGTCGAATATCGACTGAAATTGCGACTGTTCCGTGGCACTTGGCTTTAATTAACTTCGAGCTCTGTCGAAAATGTACTGACATATGTGTATTGCATTTTTTATTTTAAATGTAGGACGATCTTTGTCGAAATGCGGAAGAAAAATGATTCTGAATTGAAATGCACACCTGGAATTGTGTTGAGAATGTAGAAATAGAACAT